>CAJVPT010002507.1:0-17498 GCA_910592055.1 Acaulospora colombiana
TCTTTTCTCCCTCTCCATAGTGTCTTCTCTTTAACCGTTGGATTTTGTGACTTCTTTCCAAGAATTGCCTAAAAAGGCAATTTTTGAAAAAAAGATGGATCTACGGGAAAGAGTTATTGTTGTTATTTATCTTAAATTGTAGTTATTTGGTTTGTTATATAAGTTTATTCCATGTATAAGGATCTGTTGGTCCCATAGATTGAAGAGTTTGTAGCCAAAGTCAGCATAGAGGATACAATTTGGAGTTATTGATACTGTCGTGGGCTATCCTGGCAAGTTCATCACTAAATTGTAGTGTCTCTCGTAACCTAGATTTCTCAAGAATACTCACAAACAACACAAAGAAGAGAACACCTTCTATAAAGAACACTTAGGGAAGGTAGAGGCATGGTGATTGACTTGGCTGAAGGTAAGTGTCTCTTTATTGCATTCTGTTTCTTTGGTATATCACTAACTTATATCTCTATTCACAATAAGGACTGTTTTTTCTAACACATTCAGTTTTGCCTTTTTAGCATACATTGGTAAGCTATTTATACTTTTCTATCTAACAATGGCTATCTACTTTATAATCAACTATACTAACATTAAGCTTTGCTAAACTTTCTATATTTTTCAATTATATATAGTCCCCTTATCAGTACCCAAGCCTTATCTATAGTTTCTTACCTTGCGATACTCAATCTTTCATGCCAAACTTTCAGGTTTTTAGATTCTAAACCATTATGCATAAATCACATCACCCACATAACCCATAACAATACTAATCCCACTTTATATTTAAAAATCTTTTTTATTTTATTATTAAGTCTATTACACTCTTTCTCTATCAAAGTCAGGTAATTTAAGAGATACTCAATTTCTGAAAAGATCATATAATTAATTATATAACTTATCTATTTGTCTATAACTTTTTTTCATGCTAAAATTCAGATAATTACTTTTATCTTTCCTTCTATTATATTTTTTTGGTAGACTTTCTTGCCATTCTCATATATTCATACTCTCAAAATCCTTATTGCTTCCTTCTTTTGAAGTGGTATAGTCTATTTTTTATTTGTTAATATGTCTAATTCTCAATGTTCTTTACTTGCATTATGCAAATTAGTACTGATTTTTTACTATTGAGCTGAATGTAATTTATTTTTAAAAATTCTGTTACTTTGTTTATAATGGCTTGCATTTCAGTTTTACTGCTTAGAAACTATGTAATATCATCTATATATGATGTTACTAGGATGTTTGCCTTTTTTGTCTCCATGTTTATTATCTTCTTCAGGTTCATGGTGTGAGATTATGAATTACCTTGGTTTGCATTATATATCCTGCATGTCTGTTCTCAATCTTCTACAACAGGGGTCATAAAAGATTTTCCACAGTAGGAAGAATATGGTGTCTCCCTGGTTGATTTCATCTTGAATAGGTATTTTTCATTGAATCTATGTGCTATAATTATCCTATTATTTCTATTAACTAGTGTATTTTCCAGAATTCTAATAATCCTTTCTGATATATAGATTCTCCTAAGTGACTGAATTATTATTTCTTTATTGATTGAGTTGTATACTTTACTGATATCTTGGCTAAAGCTCCAAGCCTTTTTTTTGAAATCTCTTACTTTTTTCATAATATTGTTCAAGATATGAATTGGTTCTTGTATGCTTCCACCTGAAAGTTCTGCTCTGTTATTTACATAATATCTTATGTCTAGTGTATGTTCTTGCTAGTCTTGTTACTAAGATGCTCATAAATACCTTTTTTGTTGTCTCTAACAATATGATGGGTCTTGTTATATTGATGTCTCTTGCCAGACTTTGGATTTGGGAATTGGATATATGTTCTCTTTCTCCAATCCTTCAGTATATTGCCTGTAGCTAGGATCTTATTGAAAAGTGCCTCTAATACCTTTAGCCCATCCTTCTCCAGGTTTTTCAGTAGAATGTATAGTATTTAGGATAGGCCTGGAGCACTGACATTCTTCTTCTTTTTGATTGTGTCACTTATTTCTGACACTTCAATTCTGGTTAGCATTTCTTCAAACCAGTCTTCCTTTATGTCTTACTTGTAGGCATATTGTTGTTCCAGTGTGAATATTTTTCCATGTCTAGCACTTGTCTTGATTGAGTTTATTCATGAAAATGGTTTTTAATTTTGTTCTTGATTTTTCTAGGTTTGTTATTATCTCCACCTTAATTTCTTGATTTCTTTTAACCAACCACTGGATATTGATAACTCTGGACTACTGGTCCAATATGCTGTTAATCATCTTGCATAATTGTTTTTTCAGCTGTTTGTATCTCTGTTCTATTCTTTTCTGGATTGTCTTTTCTTTTGCTTGTTCCACTTTAATCTTGATAATTGCATTCTCTGCTTCAAAATCTTTTTGGTTTCAAGCAACTATTTGTGTAGGGATTTTCTGTTTTGTGTAGTGTTCTTTCTAAAAAGTGATAGAGATGACAGGAGTGGAATCAGTATGTTGACCTTCTTGACTTTCTCCTCTATTGCTTCTCTATCTTCTTCTGTCTTGAAGCTTGGTTCTATAAGCCATATCTGGTATCTTATATATATTTTATACATTTTGAGCTATCTGTATATCAGCCATTTGAATTCTGACTTATATATGGTTCTGATGTTCCTACTACATTTCTTCTTTTTGAGTGTTTCTCTTGCAATTCCCATTATTGCTTCTTTAAATTAATCCCATAGTACCTCTGCTATCTCTGGGTTTGCCCTTAAAATTTTCTTTGCTAGCTTGTCAATTTTTTTGAGAACTTGGTCTATTGTTTTGATATGGAATTGGAATAGTCAATCCTATTTTGCCTGTTGTTCTTTCTATTTGTCAGTTTGGACCATAATTAGTGCAGAGTGTTGAGCTCTAGCTTGACCATTTTGTGGGCACTTTTGTTTATTATATCTACTGCAGTGTAGATCATACTGATAATCTTTGGGAGTAGTGGGCTGAATATTCAAATATAATCTATTTTGCTTCCATACTCTGATTTGGATCTATTATATATATAACTCTCTTGATCAGAATGACACATTTGTAAGTGTTACTAAGGTCGAATGCTATCAGTGAGTCAATAATGTACTAAGGTTTACTTCTTGTTCTTTTTTGTTGTATGATCTAAGTGTTTATCTATCATCTTATTAAAATTTTTCATTACTATTATGAACATGTTTTTTCCCTTTACCTCAATAATTTTTGTCTTGATTTATTGCTTGAGTTTCACTCTGTTCTGCTTACTCACTTCGTTTGCTGTATTGTACACTATTATGATTCAGTATTCAATTTTCACTTTAAAGACCAAACCTAGTTGCAGGTTTCAATTGTTGCACTCTTCTTTGTTGAAAACATATATTGACCATTTCTTTATTATTATCATAGCCATACCTGCTCTGTGTGATTGTTGTATTGATTTAGTTGTTCATATTTGATAACTGTCTTCAACATCTCTCCATATCTGATTTTCTATAAACCAAGTTTATATTATTCCCAGTATATCTATTTTAGTTTCTTGATAGTTTTCTAATATAGCTAGTTGGCCTGTTTCTATATTAAGTCCTTTAATATTTATTGTATCTATTTTTCAAATTTTTTGTGTTTGTTCCGATCTGCTATTTCTACTTTTTCACCTATTGTGAGCAATATTCTTTGTGTAATTGTCAATCATAAATATTTGGGGAAACTGAGAAGCTGGATTTATTGTGCTTAGTGTCTTGATATATGTCTAGGCAATCTATTATTTCTTTTATAGTGGAATCCATTATGGATTTTATTTGACTAATCCTTTTATTCAGAATGTCCTATTATTGGTGATAGCTATGCCTTTTGGTGATAGGGTTATAAAACTTGAGCTTGTTATGGATAGGCCATATCTGAAAAAGGAGTTTGTTATGGCCAGTCCTTTGGTTTTGATAAAAGGTCTTGCATTAATTGCCATTATCCTTCTATTCAGCAC
Organism: Acaulospora colombiana; assembly: GCA_910592055.1. Classification (NCBI taxonomy): domain Eukaryota; kingdom Fungi; phylum Glomeromycota; class Glomeromycetes; order Diversisporales; family Acaulosporaceae; genus Acaulospora; species Acaulospora colombiana. The sequence continues at coordinate 3,963 of CAJVPT010002507.1, forward strand.
GTATACCTAGTGTTTGATCACATTTATGTCTGTTTGGAACTGGCTGAGAGCCTCCAGTATTTCTTTATATTATTTAATGAGGAGCTCCTCTTATGTTGCTAGTATATATTTGTCTTGTACTGAATTTGCTTTCTATGTTAGGCTTCTTGTCTTACCTAAATATAGAGAGTTCTTTTTGTTGTGAAGGTAGAAGTTTGGGCTGACCAAGTCTGTTTGTTCTATCTTTTTTTCAGGATATCTTTTTTCTCAATATTGTAGGTACTCAGGGTTATACACTTGAGCACCACAGACAAAATAAAGCTTGACTGTTTTGGCCATCCAGGCTAGCTCCAAATATCCCAAGTAGAAAATAGTACTTTTTTCTGTATCTAGGTCTTGAATGATCTTGAAGTACAGAATGGCAAACAGTTTGTTCTGATTAAGATAGTTTAGAGGAATGTAACATACCTGAGTATGGGTTCAATTGATGATTTCTTGTAATTTTTTTGCTGTAGTTTCCAGGGGGGGATTCACATGTATTGCACTATATTGATTCCTTTTTTCCTTTATCAGCCTAATTCTGACTGTTGGATATATATGTATACAGACATTGTCCTTGAAGAGGAACCATATCTGACCATATTCTTTGAATACTTCTTTAGAGCTAAACTGTACTGTTCCAGATTGGACCACCCCTATTGATTGTGGTGCAATGTGTTCAATTGTTGATTTGTCTGTAAACAGACTAGCAATCTCATTTTTTGTTTAGTGGTTGGGGATGTCCCAGATCCTAATAAATCGGGCATTGCCTTTAGGGGTATCAATCTGTGTTACTTGTCTGAATTTGATGTTTTTATTGTTGATAATCTCTATATATTATACAGCTCGGGCCTCATAGTAACTGCTGAAAATAACTGCAATTGTTAGTGTACCAGTTAGAGTTTCTGTATGTACATACCTTAGGATTGTCAGATACCCAACTTGTTATGGATGTGATTGATTTTTTCCTTAGTTGAGAAGCCAAGCACATCTTCTGGATCAATAAACACCTTGCTCAGATGGAGCATATTATGTTCCTCTTGAACATTTATTTGTTCCTTTTCTGTGGTTGCTAGCACTGGATTTTTGTTATAGTTCAAGTTGTTATTGTAATGTTGTTGTAGTTTTTCAGGTTCTTTTCTCCCTTTCCTATTGCTGATGCTGTTGAGATTACTGTTATGGATGAGATACGTTTGCTCTATATACTGTAGTTATTTACAATAATGGTTCTGAGGACTCCATAATGTCTTTTTCAGTATTGGTTTTGTTGTTGTGTTCTTCATTCTCAACCTACATATCTTCCTGGTTTTTGATATCAACTTGGTTGGTCTCTGCCACTTCCATTGTTTTTTTTATTTCTATTGGTATTTGGTTCTTCTTTATGCCAGTGAGGGGATTGAACTTGTTTCTGAGTTTCAATTTCAGTAATGGTTTTGAGATCTTGTCATTGCTTGTCAGAATTCTTTCCTTCATGTAGCTAACTGTCAGGTCTCTTGTTCTTGTCAACCTTCTTGACATGTTTGTTATAGGAGCTCTTTGTGAGTGTTGTATTTTTTGTTTAATATCCTAAGTTGTTACCATAAAAGAAAATTTTTACAAATTTTGATATGAGTAGGAAAGAGTCTGATGAAATTGTTTTAAATTATTATTTATATTTTAAAATATACAAAAACTTATTTAGTTCTTAATATATTATTTAAAAATATTAAAAAATATGTTTTTATCAATAAATAGAGTATTCTTTAAAACAAATATATATCTTTCATTTATTAAAAAATTTTTTTTAAATGTTAGCTAAGCCTTGCTTTATTTATAATTATGTAGTATCAATGTATAGAAGCTATTCTAGGATTTACTACTTGTTTACTATCAAATAAAACTCAATAAATTTTCTCTGTGTAGGGATACTTACCTTGCAGTTTGTTTCCACCCCAGGATAGGAAGCTAAATTTCCAAGGTTGGGCTAGTGCTGAAAGAAATTTCAAATATGAAGAAGTTGTCTATAAAGTTTGTAATCTATTGATTTATGAACTCATTAACTAGATATATATTATAAATTCATCTTTTATATATTTTTTTCTAGCTATGAAGATGTGATCTTCTTTTCTTGTCTCATATTTTGCTGATTTTCTTTTTGTTTAATAGTTTCCTCCCTAGCTTTCTACTCTTGAAATGGCTTGTATCTTTTTTGTCATATATGATATAGATATTTAATAGTCTTAAGAAAAATTTCTATTATACAGTTTTTCCTTTCTATTCTATCTGAAATGGCTATCTTGAGACTATATATAAGTCCTTTGAAAAGAGCTCCTTTGATGTTTGTTATCAAATATTCCTTATATTTCAGGTTATTTTTGTTTAAGAACTGGGTATTAAAGAGTTAAGTTCTTTCTCTTTCATATTGTTTTTCATACAGGTTATAATTATGTCTTTTAGAACTTTTTCTATTTCTACTCTGATTTATTGACAAATAAAAGATAAGTGCTAGTATCTGGTTCTCACATTTATTGCATTTATTATTTTTGTAGATGGATAAAAGCCTTGCATATAGCTTGCTCTTGATTGTTAATTCATTATTCCAAAGGGTAAGATTGAACTTTCTTAGTTTCTAATCTTCACTTTCTATATAGTAGTTACTTATTTTCATGGATTGTAGATATATTGTTGTTGTTTGCTAGTTGATTTCTTTGATTATTCATTTACTAAAGTTGTGTCTAGTTCTATTTAAAAGTCACCATTTTGCTAGATAGATAGTGTTTATAAGCTTTTATATAATTAGTTTTATAGAAAATTTGGTAAAGTGATTGCTTTATTGTGATACCATGTTTATTTATATGTCTTTAATTCTATTTATTTCAATTTTATTCTCTCCTGGCTTCATGCCTTTCCATGTGTCTATCTGTGTCAGCTTATTTGCCATTTTATATTATTTGATTCTAGAGTGGTCTTTCATCTTGTATAGCAATAGTTTGATCTTTCTCTACTTATATAAAATTTTAATCTGAATTAGAAGATTTGAAATTTTTTGTTTTTTAATAATCTTTTATTTGTCTTCCTTCTGGACCTTTTTTATACTATTGATATTAATTGATTATAGTATAGACATTTACTACACTAAGTACTGGTAGTATACTTAGAGTCATTACAATAGCTTCTATCTTTTCTCTAATATATAAAAAATGTTATTTGATCTGTCCTTGAAATATGTGTTTCTTTAAATCTGAAGTAATAATAATCCAACCCTAGTCCATATAGTATTTACTCTTTGAGTTTGTGAAGGATTAATCTATATAGATATTGAAAATAATGAAATTCTTTATTTTTTCTCTAAATTCTATATTCTTTTTGTGTTTTCATGTAAACTGTTTAAGATTTTATTTATTTGCCTACTTTTTATTTATACTTCAAATGGTATACTGAATATTATGTTCTTGTCTTGTATAGATGACTCCAGTATCTGAGTATACTCTATGAGAGTTATGATGAGAAAATTTGGTAAAGTTCTGTTTCTCTATTACACTCCTTTATATCTATATTATTTTCTCTTGTAGATGTTAGCTCTTTTGAATGGAAATAGTAATTGAGTGTTGTTAAGTTGCTGTAAAGCTACATTCACCTCATTTGGTTATCTAATTTATTTAGTATACAACCTTAGAATGCCTTCAGTGAAAAATTCCCTGATGCTTAAGTATAGTGTCTGTACCTTATTGTATTTTGATCTATTTTCTTTTGTTTTTTTCCAATTATTGGTTCTCTCTTTTTCTGTGTATAGATCCAGTAAGGTTTTGTTGTATTGAGATATATTGTGAAGATCTCTTGTTTAAAAGCATTGGTGTTATTTAACATATTGAAATTTTCTTCACTCTAATATTCTTTTAATTTTGCTGCTCAAGGTTAGAAACTATTTGAGAAGTTGGGTCTGGAAATGTTTTTTTTTCGATTTTTATTATTTGGCACTATTTTAATAGTTTTGTGCTATTTGCATTTAGCAGCTATCCAATAAAGAATATCTTGTGTTTGTGCAGATAGTATAAGTGTTTTAAGTAAAAGTGTTTGCTAATAATCTCTTCTATAGAAGTGTCTATCTCTTAGATAAGTGTAATACTGTTGTTTTCATTGTTAAAATTAAATATAAAACCATGTCTTCTTATAAGCCCAATAGTATCATATATTAAACTTTTTTCTATGTGTTTTCAAGATTGTTCTATATTGTTTAGAACAGATTTGATGGACCAGAATTTATTTTGGAGAGTTTGAAGTCTGTTTATCACTATTTTACTAGCTATATTGTTTTTGTTAATTTAGTTTATTCAATTGTGATATGTAGGAGTTGTCTTTACCAGAGAAGTATTATGTTATATTCATATTTATTGAAGAGGATGTTGTTTGAAGTTGTTCTGGTAGGACCTAGCTTATATTTAAAGACTGTTATAACACTACTCATGAGGAGATTGCATGTCCTTTCTAGAAATATCATATAATTACATAGGTATTATACACTAGGTATCAAGACATAATTAATTATGTATCAAATCTGCTTATCAGTTAGGTGTTTCATTCCTATCAAATTCTTGATTTTCCTGAACTTTTGTTGAATTAAAGTTTTAATAATCTTTTTCCATAAGCTATCATACCAAATTCTCAGTATTCTTACTGATACCTCTTATGGGTACCTTTGATAATTTGTTTCTTCATTTCTATATTTTATAAGAAATAATTATCTTTTTATTGATAATTAGTAGCTGGAATTTCTGTGAATTGATTTTTATGTCATTTATTTTGTAAAACTTATCTACTTTTCTAGTAATTTGTTGTACTCTTATTTATTGTCTGTGATCTATATATTATCATTCATTTAGGTTATTGACTATAATGTTTACTTTTTTATTTATTCATCCTAACTTGAATTCTTGCAGGATTTGGTTATTATTGTGTAGCTTATAAAGTTTTTTTTTATTGTTGTGATTAATGGATCATAGAAGATTTTCCATAATAGTGAAGAAATTGTATCTCCTTGATCTATTCTATTATTGATCTTGTATTCCTCTATTGGAATGTAATATGTAAGAACTATATTTTGTTTCTGATTGAGAACATTATATATAATATTAATTGTCTATATAAGAATCTTTATTCATTCTAGGGCCTTGGTTAGTATCTCTAAATTTACTAAATTATATGCTTTGATATGTCTTAACTAAGAATCTATGCTTGTTTTTTTGTTTCTTTGGCATGCTTAATAATATTATTTATTATATGAATAGATTCTTGTGTATTGCAGCCTGGTAATATAACCTAGTTTAGTTATGATAAATTCTTGTTCTTTGTTAGGTATGAAACAATTTTATTGATTAAAATCTTGATGAAGATTTTTTTTTTGTATTCAGTAATGTGATTGATCTTGTTATATCAAAGTTGTTTTGTTAGTCCTTTTGTTTAAATATAGGATATATGGCTTATTTACTTCATTTCTTGAGTATAAAGCCTTCTTTGATGATTTGATTAAAAATATTACCAATTTTCTCCAAGACCAGTTTGTCCAGTTTTTTGTATACTAAGTAAGGAATCTGATTTCTTCTTAAAGAGAACTTTGCACTTCTATCTTTAATTGCCTTTTTTATCTTTTCTTTAGATACTTCTGTTAGGACTATATTATATTATCTATAGTTGATGTTGTCCTTGAGCCTGTATTCCTCTTTCATGAAAATTCATCAGCCATTGCTATAATAATTCTTGTTGAGATCCAGTTTTTAAAGTATTGTTTAATTGTAGTTTTGATCTCTTCAGGTTTGATCAAAATGGTTATCACTTCTCCTTCTATAATTATTTTATCTAAAGTGATGGATCTGTTGGATCTATCTATAAAGTATCTATTATTGCTTTTTTATTTATCACTAGAAAGATCTACTGTATCTAATTAATATTTTTTTTTTGGTAACCTGATTTTTTCTTCTTAGAGTTATTGTATTAATTATAACTTTATTGACTTTTATTGATTTTTGTGTAAGTGTAAGCCAATAAAATAGATAGTCAATTGGATATATCTTCTCAATAATTCTATTTGTTGTTTAAAATAAGTTAACTTTTCTTGCAGATATTTTGCTAGGCTCAGAGGTAAGCTATCTGTTTTTAAACCATCTTTATTTGATTTCAAAAAAGTTGTAACTATAGGAGTGGCCTCTTCACTAGCTTGTTTTCTTTGTAAAATTTTTTTTCATGTATTGTTTCTTCTTAGGAATATGTAGCTTTGATATTTTTAGAGAGTAATTTTCTAGTTTGTTATAATGTTTGTCTATAGACATAGGCTCAGCTTTTTTGTTATTTAGAGAACTTTATTTCTCTAGAGCAAACTTTTTCTATTGTTTGTTATTTGTTAGTTGCTAGTTATATCTGATGTTAGAATTATGATAGCTTGGCTCTTTTCTTGAACTTAGCTTCTATACTTTATTTCTATTATAACTAGTCTGTGGATACTAATAATGGGAGAGTTTAAGAATTTACTGATAAAGGTTTTCTACTTTGACAAGTAGGTAGTATATTTATCTATATTTGATTTATTCTGCTACTTTAAGTATTTAAGCTCCAAAAGCACTTTCTTTTGGTAGGATTGTGGAATCTGTATATGTCTTCCAAATTATTTTCAGAAGAATTTCTATTTGAGGGTCTGGTACTTGTTGATTATACTCCTCTTACCTATATTATTTTATCTCAAGCTGGGTTCAGGATTTTGTTTAGATTTCACATAAATAGGAGATACCAATCTTTTTGAATAGCTTTCTTGATCTATTGTCTTACTGATTTAGAATGCCTTATCAATTCTTGTCGTACTGTTGGACTGAAAAGTACACTCCTATTATTCTTATTTTTTGTTTTTTTGGAAAAGGCTAAGTCTATGTGAATGAGTCTTCCTGGTTATGTATGATACCTAAAAACTCTCTTTGTTATCTCTTTTTTAAAATAATGTTTAGGCCCTGTTCTATCTTTTGTTCTTCATCATGAGACCATATTATATTTTATTTTAGATGCTTCCAATGTTTAGATTGTGAGTTTGCTCTATTTATCTTTACTGTTACAACTATATTCCACTTTTTCATAACACATCAGGTGAACCAGTCATTTCTTTTTTATAGTTAACCAAGTCTTGAATTTTGTAAGTTGTTGCTTATCAAATAGTGTTTTTTGAATTTTTACTGTTTTATTTAGATTATTTTTATTGTGTATTGTATTGAGTTTATTTGTGAATTGATAAGTGTTTTGGTGTTGTCTATGTCATAAATAGTTATATCTTTTTTTTTTTATAGCTGGCTCAGCCTTACTTTATTTGGATTAAGTAGAGATATACATATGTTGTTTATACTATGATACCTATGTTAACCAAATTTAGTTCAATAGAAATAATTTACCTTGTGGCATATTGCCACCCTGAAAGGGGAGCTAACCTACCAAGGCTGGGCTAGTACTATATAAAATTTTGAAAATGTAAGATGTGTGTGTGAAATTTATGGTATATTATCTAATATGCAGTAGCTGTTGACCAGATTGATATATTGGCCCTTTATGTGTCTTTCTGCTTCATTGAGCCAGGCGTGTTTGGTTTGTGTACTATATTTGGCAGTTCTTTCCATCTTTCCGTTAATTCCTTGTTGAGTTTTCCATCTTTGGAAGTCTTTGCATCTTTTTTCCAGATTAAGTGGAGGTATTAGTTCATTTCTTGTCTAATCTCCTTGAGAAATTATAGTCTGGTTCATTTGTCTGGGATGCAGGACATTGTTAAGTGATATGTTTCTTTCAGTATTGTACCTTTGATTGTAATTTTGAGGTATTTAGTGTATTTGAGGAATGTGTAGTCTCTGTATTTGATTATTTGTGTTTCTAGATCTTCTTTCGTACTATATTGTCTTAGTTACTTGATAATGATGGTTTCTAATTGCTTTGTTGTTTCCTTTTATTGTTCATGGCATAGAAAGGGTCTGTGTTTATTTCTTTTTCTTCATATTTTACATATTTGTCATCCTTGTATATACTTGGTAGGTATGTATTAAGTTTAGTCTTAATAGACAGTTCTTTGTTCCAGAGGCAAAGATTAAATTTCTCTATTGTTGGTCTTCCCAAGGTTAGTAGTTCACTTATTTGTATTGGTTGCAGTATAGATATTATTGTTAGCCAGTGGATTTGTTTGATAACCCTGTTGCTGAAATCAGTTTTTGTTCTGTTGAGAAGTTTTTATTTTGCTAGATATGTAGCTCTCATGAATTCTTGGGTCATCTTTTTTATGGAAATGTCTAAGAGTCTATTGTCCCACTATGGGATGAATAAGTATTGTAAATTTTGTATGATGTGGACTTCAATATTCTTTTTTTCCAGCCTTATGTTTATATTTGTTAGTTATCTGTTTGATTATTGTATTTGTTGCCTAAGTGTACTTTGATTTTGCAAAAGTTAAGTTTGAGGTGGTTTTTCTTAATTATGTCTTTTAATTATTATAGAATTCCAAGGTTTTTCTGTTTTCTTAAGTTGGTGATGTGATCAGTTTAGGTAATCTTATGGTTACTGTTAATTGCAGCTTGGCTATCTGTGTAAATGTTTGCTTTACCAAATGGGATAGTGTGTTTATGACAGTTAAAATAGCCATTAACTCAGCTCGTGTTAAAGAAGTGAAGTTCTACACTTGTTCTTGAAAACATATTTTTTTGTCTCCTCTGGTTATAATGACCATTTGAATCCCATTATCAACCTGCTCAATTCCTCCTCTCCTAAATTAAGCAGATGACTGAGAACTAAAACAGTGAAACATAGACTTAAAATGCTTCACTAACATGAATATTCTACAGTTCCTAAGGAAAATAAATGTAAAGATCTCTTAACAATACTTTTATTAATAGAGGAGTCAAGAAAAGGAAAAAGAATTAAGAAAGAGGCAAGGGGAATTTGTAATTTTATGAAGACAAGAGCAAATATTTTATTTATAAGATACTATTGATTATTTGGATACATGTTTTGATACTAACATATCAAGGTTTTTGGATATCTATGAATATTGTTTTAGCTACTACTAAATATAGCAATATTTGATATTAAACTATTATAACTATATGCTATCAATTATATATTTAGAATCTATAATCACTATAAATAGTATATTTGCTAAGATTGCTAAGTTTGCTAAGAGCATTACTAACTATGGAAACTCTGTTAGTATCACCAATTCATACTAATAATAGAATAATTATAATGTTTGTAGAACTGTTTATATTGTGTATCTCCAGGATTACAGGATCGGCACTCATGTTACGTGACACGTGACCCAGGTAAGGGATCTTTATTAGCATTTTATGCTAAAATCAATATTGGCATTTAACGAGAAATTCAAGTTGACAATTATTTTAGAGCTGATAAGAAATGTTTTTCGGATTAAAATACCTATAGTTTCTTAGTCACGTTTTAGAGATTGACATGTGATGTTGGGAGGAAAATCACATTTTTGTGAATGAATATATTAGATCTACACCATATAGTTTCTTTTCTGATGTTGTGACAGAGATCCATCTGTATAGATTTCAAAGTTGATCTTATTTTGTATCTGTTTGGCAATATTTACTAGTTCCTCCATCACTGATCTGAGTGTCTTGAGGAATTTGTTCAGGTATACTATGTATGTTTTTTTCAGATATGTTGCTGATTGTTTCTTAATCAATCACCGTCCTTTCTTGTTGGGAGTATTCTTGAAGTGCCATGCTAATCAAGTTGGATGAGGTCCTATTTCTAAGTTTGGTAGTATTTGTTATGTTGATTCATGTGGAGTTTCGACTCTGCTGTACAGGGAGTGTTACTGCATTTTCTTTTGAGGTATTGAAGGTGCATAAATAAATAAGTTGTTTGTTTTGATTGATGTTACATCCTATGTATTCTGTTAGTGGGGATTTGTTGGATTCCTGGGTGTAATTTCTGTACGTGGTTTCATTGGCATTGATTTTCTTTTGTTTTCTGCCAATGACCATTGTGTTGTTGATTTCTATTGCAATCCAGTATAGTTTTGTAGTGTTTGTTTGAATTATAGGTGTACATTGGAAGAAAGAGTTGGTTTCAGTTTATTATTGTATGTCAGTAGTAAGTAACCAGTTTTGTAGCTGCTGTTGGAAGGTGAAAAACCAAGTAGGGTTGGATTAGGTCTTGCTTTGAATTTGACTATTACTGCGTAGGAGCCTGGGTATATAGGTTTTGTATTGTTTTTTCTCTCCACTAGCTTTCTGATACTTTTAGTTTGGACAGGTTTGAAGAATATATATAGTTGGCTGAATCTCTCTGCTTGTTCTTGTTTGTAGTTTTGCCATTGTTGTTTTCTTTCTTTGATATGACAGTCTTTTACCAGGTGTGAGATGGCATCACAAATGGTACATAATTTGGTATCTATTGATAACTATTCGATAATTGTTTCTACAAGGATATAGTTTGTTATAATGGCTAGCTGCATGTCTTGCTCATTTAAAAACTAATCACAGCATAGCATTTATGTTTGTAGTTTATTTTTCAGGAAATATGGATGTTTTGCTTCTTGTTTGTTGGTATATGTGACTCAAATTGAATGCATTTGTATCTGAAAAAAGGTTGATAAGTTTGAGGGAGAAGTTCTTTCTATCTTTTATTTGTTAGAGAGATCATTCTGAGTCGAATATTCTAAGTAAATCTGCTTTGCACTGGATGCTACAATTTTTCAGGAGCTTGTACTTGTCTATGTTTTCTGTGTACATAATAGTGGTTGACTGTCACATACGTTATATTGCAATTGAGATGTTGCTAATCTGGCCAAATTTTGCAAAGGTCTGTTGTATATTATGGAAGGTTGTGTCCAAGGGGATATCCCAGACTATGATACTGTTCACCTTGTTGGTTATGTTTTTTATGTCTGGCATATGTTCTATTGTTAGGTTGTCCATTTCTAGTAAGTATATTTTACTAGCATCTTCAATAATTGTGGATCACTAAAAAGGGCAGTTATAAACTCCTGATTATCAGATTTCTCACTATGGATACTGATCAGGTCTTCGAGAATTCAGAGCCTTGGATATGTATACTATCTTGTGGTGTAAGAGTTTGTAGAGATTTTTCCAGCCTATATGCCAAGTTTAGTTCTCTCGCATCTATATCTCATGCTTCTATTGAAAGGTGACCTTGGGTGGGGTTAGCTGTTTTGGATGTGTGTTTCTGCTTTTTCTTTGATTTTTTCTTTGTTTGGTTGAAAGGTCCAGTCTTTGTGCCATTTATTCATGTCTCTAGCTACTTCTTCTCGGCTGGTCTCATTTTCATTTTCCAGCCTCATTTCTATATTTGAGTCCATTGGATCCATGATCATTCATGTAATATATGGTTGGATCTGGAGTTCTTTTTTTGTTTCGCAAGTTGTGGTTATACCTGTACCATTTTTAACTAAGTCAACTTTCTCTTTGAAGCTATCACTCCGGGATGATGAGCTGGTGTCATCTATTCTTGTGAGGACTTGGGGCCATAGACCCGAAGTTATGCATTTGAAAAAAGATGGGTTCTAAATCTACTGGATTTTTCTTTGCTGGTCATACAAATTTTTCCATACTGTTGGACTTCTTTTCTGCTATTGTCTGTTTGGGTGTGGCTCTAGATCTGGCCAGGCCCTTTGCTAGGGCTTCCTTATTGTAGTTTGGATGGAAGGTTGCATTGTGGCTGTGAAGCATCCTTCATGAGTACATTCTTTCTCACTTTTATCTGGAGGTTGGTAGAAGTGTTTGCTGTGCCACTAATATATGGAAAAGAGTGAATAGTTATATCTTTTATTGAGAGAATATTTCTATTGTTTATAGTATTTGCTGTGTTCAAACTTATATATAGATAGGAGTAAGTTGAGCTGAATTCGAGTTCAGGGTATTTATTAGGACATTAAACATTCTATTCATATTTTATCTAATCTATTTATAGTAAAATGAATGTGTTGTTGTTTAGCTTTAATGTCTTGTAGATTGTTAGGCATTTTTTTAATATTTTCTATTATATGATTTTGATTCTTTTTAGTATCTTGGAGTTCCTTCACTTGTTCCATATATTATTCATTGTATTTTTCTAGATTTAATAATATATTCATCCAAGTCTGCTATATTCTCTTTGATTTCCTTGATTTCTTTCCTAATTTCTTTTAATATTTTCAAGATTTTGTTCATTATATTTATTGATTTTGGTTTATAGAGTTGGTTGTCTCTAGTTTTTTGGTCTTGCCTGGTTGCTACTATATAAGATTCTAGTTTATTGACCTTGCTGGACTGCTATTATATAAGATCCTAGTTTTGTAGTGTTATACTTTTTGATTAAGTTTTTAATTGTTTCTGTTCAAAAAAAAAAAAAAAAAAAACTCTTTCCTGCTCATATCCAAATTTCTGAAAATTTTCTTTTTAGGAAATTTTTTTACAAAAAATAATTTTTGGAATGAAAAAGAGAGTTTTTAACAGAAACACAATATGTTTTCACAACAAACAACACCAGACCATGGGTAAACACAAAATGGTACAACTTTAAGAAGTGGCATAACCATCCAAAGACAAATACACACAAGCATGGAACTAGAGTTGATTTCTACAGAACACGAATGTATTGAAGCAATCTTTAAGGTAGATAGCTCACAAACAACAAGACAATAACAACAAAATCAACTCTACCATAGAGAAGCCAAACACTGCAACTACTTTATCAGTGCATCTTTATCACCAAAGGCTTTTAGCACACCAGCAGCATCAAAATTTGACTAGTTCAAAGAAAGTGAAGAAGCACAACAAGGCACTCAGGACAAGGGCAAAGGCAAGGAAACAACCTCCAACACTCAAATACTCCAATGTCCCCCCCTTACAGATTGGCAAACACAATATGGAAGAAAACATTTCAAGAAAGTCTTTTCCTTGAAACAGGTACCCGGCAAAGATACCAACAGTAACTATACTCAGTAAAGACAGCTCTCACTAGATACAAATCAGTTACATCAATTAGAACCAATAATACATATGCAAGCAAACACATAACTATCCTATTTGCAGATGAAAAATAAATGGAAATGGCATCCACTAGTGTTCACAATTTTGATCCGAATCCAATCAATCTGTGAATTGGATACAAATCGGATCAGATCAAATTTCAAAATTTTTAATCTGATCGAATTCGGATCGAATCAAATTTTAAATTTACAAAATTATCGAATTCAAATCAGATTCGGATCAAACCCAATATAATTCAAATTAGATATGCACCAGTCCATTAGTCCATATAAATTGTTATATAATTATTTAATTTCATTTAAATGAACTATCTAGGAAATTAAAATTGAACTATCTAGGAAATTAAAATAGTTTTTTTTTTTTAAAAAAAATATAAAAGGCAAGTTAAAAAAATTCACACCTTTGCTTTTCTTGATAATTTTTTAACGATATTTTAGTTTTGCTACTTAATTACTTTCATTGTATCCTTTGCTTTGCTAATTTATTTCTTTTAAAAATGGAATTTGAAAAC
>CAJVPT010002508.1:0-17495 GCA_910592055.1 Acaulospora colombiana
ATAAATAAAACTAGTATTAAGATATAATATATATGAATTTTATAATTTTTGATTGTATAATTAAGAATTTAAAAATTGTCAAAGTTGAAATTTATAATAAAAACATAGTAAGTGGACTCAAACTTTTGAAAACAACTATATGTTAAATCTTGTAAAGAAAAGAAAGTTGAATCTTAAGCTTATCAAGGTTAAGATATATTTTAACATTCAATATAATAAAGAAATAGATACTCTTGCCAAAGAAGTATTAAGGTTTTCAGTAATAAAATAGAAAAACTTAGTCTCAATTAAGATTATTATAGAAATTAAATGGTAAGATATAGTACTAGATACAGTACCTTCATAAGACAAGCTATTAAAAAAACAAATAATAAAGTAACAACCTATCAATAAACAACTCAAGGTAAAACTGAAAAGAGATGAAATCAGCAAATCCAAGATCAACATAAATATATATAGGATCTAGTATAGAAATAATTTAATAATAGATATACATAAAACACCTTCTTTAAGAGCTTACAAAACAAAAGCTTTCTTATTAAAAAAAAGAAAAAAAGAATTCGAAGAGAAAGAGTTAAACTTAATGATAGATGATAGAATAGAAATAGAAAAAATTGACAAACAGATAGTAAAACTGGTGAAAAGAATTTCAGAAACTAGTTAGAATACATTCAGCTTCTATATGTGATTAATAGAGAAAAATCTAATTATAAGAATAGTTGATCTGAAGTATTATGATAAGAGAATTGAAAAAAAGGCAAGAAGATGAATAATGAAAATATAGAAAAAAGTATATACCACTTTCAAAAGAAAATATGGAATATGAGATGTAAAAAGGTAATTGAATAGAAGCAGATATCAGAAATTTACAAATATAATAAGATTAAGAAACCAGTATATCTACAGAACTAAAAAAGAAAAAACAAGAGTACAGAAAGCTAATCTAGTAAGAAGTTGTTATATGAAGAAAAAAGAATTAAAGACAAGAAGTTAGAAGAAATCTTATTAAATAGTGTAAAGTATAATATGAAGTGGTTAGGATTTTAATCTCTGTCAGAGTGATTTATAGTAGTAATCTGTGGGCAATAATATTAGAAATTGGAAAGATCTTCATCTGAACTTCTAATAGAGTGAAAAATCATTTCCAAAGTTACAATTAGAGAGATAAAATAATCAAAATGATTGAGTTAGAGAATTAGTTTTAGCATTTTATTTAATATATATAGCTTATAAATGTTTAATAAAATACATATAACTAATTTAATAGAGGGAAAAAAAATTAAATTGCAAATCATATTTTTATTTAGTAAAATTAATAAATTATTTTTTTAATTATTTAAATTATAATTAAATTTTATTCAACTTTTATATTGAATATTATAAAATAAATATTACTAATTATTATTTTGATATATTATTAAAGTAGTTTATTTATTAAAAATAGAGAGTATACAATTAAACTCTTTTCACTAATCTTCTGAAAAGATATTCACAAGAAGTTTTATACTTTTTTGCTAATAAAGTTTTAATATTTTCCTTAAAACAACTTGAAGTATAACTTCAAGAGTCACCTCTATTCTTTTCCTTTTGTTTACAAATCTTTTTACTTAAAAACTTAACTTTTAGTAATCAAGAAAAGTCAAATAACATCTTTGATACTAATGGCAAGAAAGTTTTCAAAAAAAGAAAAATGACTGTAAAGTACTTGAAGACCTATCTAATCTTTAAAGTGAAAGATTTATAGAGATTTTTTGTAATAAAAAGATTTATTTTCTTCCTTTTTAACTATTTTGGTTCTCTTAGAGCTTTCACTTTAATGGTTTTTTGAAAAGTTTTGCCTACCTCAATTTGATCCTAATATTTTAGATAGTACAAATACTCATTAAAGATAATTGACTAATATAAAATATATTAGTTTGTAAATATAAATAAGCTTATATTGGTTATATTAATATGTTCTGATAATATTATTGATAATTAAAAAGAAAGTTTCAAAATGTTTGTCTTCAAAAGTTCAAGTTCCTTAATGAAAATTTCTATAATATCAAAAAATTAAGTGATAGATAACAAACTTCTATCTTTTATCTAAGTTTCTCAAATAGTAATAAAGCTTTAATGGAAAAAAGCTGAGGTCTAAATGCTTTCCTTGAGATATCTCAATTCAATTCTTATTTAAATAAAGAATCAGTTGAATTGACTTGTTCAATATCACAAGTAGTAAAAAAAGAAAATTTCTTCTGAGATTTAAATGAAGCAAGAAAACTATCCCAATTAGGCAAATTCCTTTTGAGAAGAGATTGTTTTTATTTTTAGATTTTTTTGGTAGATCTTGAATTGTTTCTCTTCTCCTTTTTAACTTAGCAATTTATTTGTTTTTGAACAATCAATAGTGACAAACTGTTGGCAATAATCCTAGTAGATAGAAATTATTACTATCTATTAGGAAAGTATAATATTGTTCCCAAAATTTGACTTAGAGTACTTATATATAAAAATGAGTTAGTTATTTTATAAAAGTCTGTAAATTATTGTAGATTTATTTTAATTTCTCAATAAAGACAAGCCATTATAATATGATTGCCAGTTAAAAAAAAAAAGTGGTTTCTTTATTAAAAATTATTCAAAATATTTATACTATTAAATTTTATTTATTTATTTTAATTTATATATCAATTAAAAACTATTATTAATAAATCAATAATGTTGGAACGGAAGCTCAACCTCATTTATTAACTTGATATAGTAATTTACAATTTAATTGTAGGAAATACATATTTATATCATTTATGTTGACAAACATTCCTAGAACCTACTTTTAAAGAATCCACCGGACAGCTTGTTGCCTGGAAATATCCGGTCGGATTAAATTTCTACTACTACCTATCTAGGAAACCTAGTCACCCCTATTTTTGGATCTTCAATTCTTCCGGATTCCTCCCAACTAACTTGCAAGGTTGACTTGCTAGTTCCATGAAAGGAGAAGTACACCTTTCAAATGGTTCTGATGAACATGACACTGTTGCCGGTTTTGGTACCTTTCCCAGATTTGTTTGTGTTCAGCTGTGTAGATTGTGCCTTTTATAGGGAGAAAAACCCGCTTAGAACTGGAAGTGGGAAAACTCTGTTTGTACGAAACCGGAATGAAGATAATCAGTGTTTTCTTAAACCTGGTTGTGTTTTGTGTCATAGATGGTTTTTCCATTTCTTAAATCTTTCACATGGCCCTCATGTGATAATGAACTATGGACCTTGTGATTGTGACCTGGGAGTACTACCACTGTGCTATAGACCCACAGGTCTTTAATAAATCAATAATAAATAATATTTATTCATTATTTAATTAGAGAAATTTTATTAGTAAATATTTTTTATTATTTAAAAAATCCAATTATTTAATAATTTTTTTGTTTTATAATAATATAAGTATTTAAATTAAATAAGAATTCTTATCAATTATGATATTCTTTATAACTTTTAAAAAAATATATTTTAATAATAACTAAAAAATTAAAGTTTAGTATAGAAACTATTTGTCTTATTATTGGATTGTAATAAAAAAAAATCTTGATTTTAAACTTTATTTAATTAGAATAATAAGAGAGAAAAACCTTAACTTAAATAAATAATAATTTTTTTACTAACTATAAACTTGTTTATTTTATTTTTTTTATAGAATGGAATCTCAGCCTCGTTTATTAACTTGATAAAGTAATTTATAAATTTAATTGCAGAAATTACACATTTTCTATCATTTATGTTGACAAACATTCTTAGAACCCTATTTTTAAAGGATCTATCAGATGGCTTGTTATCTGAAAATACCAGTCAGATTAAATTTCTACTACTATCTATTTAGAAAACCTAGATACCCTATTTTTAGATCTTCAATCCTTCTGGATTCCTTTCAACTAACTTGTTAAGCTTGACTTGCTAGTTTTGTGAAAGGAAAAGTATACCTTTCAAATGGTTCTTAATGAACTTGATGTAGTTGCCAGTTTGTACCTTTATCAGATTTGTTTGTGTTCAGTCATGTTGATTGTATTTTTTATAGAAAAAAAAACTTACTTAAAACTGGAAGTGAGAAAATCCTGTTTATATAAAACTGGAATGGAGATGATCCATATTTTCTTAGACCTGGTTATGTTTTGCATCATAAATAGTTTTTCCATTCCATAAATCTTTCACATGGCTCTTATATGAATTGAACTATGGATCTTTTAATTGTAATTTGGGAGCATTACCACTGTACTATAGATTCATAGGTTATATAAACTTGTTTATTGATCTTATAGTATTTGATATATATAATAATTCAATTGAAAGAATAAAATTAGAATGAAATATCAATAAATTTTTTATTATCAAAGATTTTATTAAAATATATATTACAATAATAGAAGTTTATTAATATTTTATTACTAATGTATATCTTATTAATTAATTATTTTTAACAAAAATTATATTAACTTTATATTATCTCAAAATTAAAAGTGAAACTGAAATAAATAAAATCTTTCAAAGTTTGAAAAATAAATAATAATAAAAGAAAATAATAGTGAATAGAAAAGTTTTTACAACTCTTTTCTATTTTCCTGTAATGCAATATCAAAAATCACAAAAATGCAAGAAACAGTTGAAAGATGAAGAAAACCAAAAGAGCATAATATCTGAACTGTAGGCCCAACTACAATATTGACAAACTCACTAGAAGCAAGGTCAACCCTATAAGCAAAGAAATGCAAAAAATAGAAAAAAAATCTACTATGAAACAAATGATCCCACACAAGGTAACTACCTCTTTAACCCCAATAACTTCACAAATAAATATATATAATAAGGATATTATAACAGGAACAACAAGAAGCACATATATAGAAGAAGTCAACCATGCCTAAAGCAATCAGGTCAAAGAAGAACAAAACTTGCTAAACAAAATTCAAAACAATCCAAGTAAAATATCCAAGGTAAAAGGAAAGAAAATAACAATAGGCAAAATAAAACCCCACAAAATAAATAACTTTAACATTTAAATGAACTTTGAAGACAACACTTTTTCTCATGATAATCAAGACTAGCAAACTGTTGAACAATACAGAAAAAATGAGACAAGACAGGATACAAGATCAAGATTCTGTTCATACTTCGACTGAAATATGAGATACAGTAGAGAAAGAATTAAACTCAGAATAAAAGCTGACCTTCTATCAGAAAACTTTATATGAAAAAAAATTATCTTTTTCATTAAGACATTCAACTCTCCCAAAGGACTCCTTACAATTCAAAATGAATGTATAGAAGAAATTAATCATATTATCACTATTTTCAATGATTAAAAGTCTGCTATTGCAGTAAGTAATATCACTCTAACAGAATTGGACAACTTTATGCTTGTACCACTTCTCAAAATATCAGCAAACTTAATAAGAAAAAGAGTATCAGAGTTTGGGACATCCCCCTGAACATAAAATTTATTGATGTACAACAGATGTTTGCCAAGTTTGAGCAGATCACCAATATTAGGATAACAACACAACAAATGTGATAGTTAGTCACAATCACATTTATTAACAAGAAAGATAAACTCAAAATACTTGAGTCCCAAAATACCCTGATCAAATCAGACTTAGTAAGAATCTTCAATGCAATATGGGACCTAACACAAATGAAAGAAAGAGAATACTTTTTCCTAAAATTAACCAATCTTCTATCAGAAACCCATACCTTTGACCTCAAGCAAATATGAAAACAAAAATATGCTACATATATTAACTGATGTTATACAAACTTAAAAAGTATGCTGTTCTTAGTTTCAATAATGAACAACTTCTCCAACAAGCATTGCAAGAAACTTTCAACCTTGGTGAGACTATTCGGAATTGCAAATCTATCGACACAAAACTATGCACTATTTGCAACAGCACTGAACATCTTGTAGCCAATTGCACAATCAAAGAGCAAAGAGAACAATGGAATTAATACAATTAGAAACAGGTTCACAAATTTGAAAAACTCTATAACTATTTTCAATTAACTAAATCTATCCATATTCACAAACTTATACACATACCAACTGAAAATAAATCAACCAGACCAACTTATATGCCTTTGTAGCTAGAAGACCAATTCATCCCACTAGAGATTAGTAAAACAATCTTAATCCAACTAATAATATTCTTTCAATACTAAATATGATTTATGATAAACTTATAACAATCAAAAAGTCACTCAACAATCTTGATAAATGTATCAACAACCTAAAACAATACTATTAGGCTAATGTTAAATATACAGAAGAAAGTAATATACTCGATATCACTATTGAGAAACCAGCCTCCAAACAAATAAACATCTAAGACATTCAACAACAACAACAACAACTTTACAGATCTATTGATGATATGGACAGAACAATAAATATAATAGTATTAACTATTACAAACATACTTCCCAACAATGTGAGACAATTACAATTTATTCCACAATAATATGTATAATGTAAACAATAATAACAACAAACAAAGTAACAATAAGAACAACTTACTAACAATAATATAATTAAATGATGAAACTATTTATAATAACAACCAAGTTAACAATAAATACAATTACACTAATATATTACTGAAAATCAAACCAATTAAACAAAAACACAAACAATAAAAAAACATACAATAGCACTATAGAGACAACAGTATCAATCAAAAAAATAAACAATTTGAACATTCACTACCATCACACAACACAACTATCATACTGAGACATCACAATAGATATACTTAAAAACTCTATCAAAAAACTCTTCTAAACTATTGTAACATTAAATTGCAAGGGTTTAAATAATATACCCAAGAAAGAGACATGTTTTACCATATGACAAATTAACAACTGAAACATGGTCCTATTAATAGAAACAAATGGAACAAGCATAAGTACAAAATACTGAAAAACAGAAAACTAACTTAATGTGGTGGAAAGAAGACAATCATATTGATGCCAGTATAGGGGTCACAATCAAAAAACCTTTATCTGACTGGATAATCAAAATTTAAAGATACTTGGACAGAGTTATATGTATAGATTTTACACTCCTGAACAAGCTATACTGTAGAATCATTAATATCTATTTGCCAGCTAGAGCTGAAAAACTCAGAATGGCAGTACAAAATCAAATTATCCAATGGATTAAACAATAGAACAATATGAACTAATATATTATTATTGGAGGAGATTTCAATATAAGTTTATCAAACAAAATGAACAAAGTCTCCAATAATAGGAAAATATACAAAAACAAAACAAACAACTTCTGTGAACAACTTTATAACCTTGGTATGATTAATATATACCAATATCACAATCCACAGAAAAAAGAATACACCTGGTATTTTACAACCTCTTAAAATAGAATTGATATAATCTGAACAAATACATATCCAAGACACAAATATCATAACTAATCACAACCTATAGATAACATATATATAAACTTGACAATTAGAAATAAATGACAAACAAAACAAACAGTCCTATACAAATACCTATTTTCAGTGGGAAAAAACTTCAGACAAGTAATAAAATATCTTTTTCACAGAACTTGACACATAAATACCAATACTTTATAGTCTCCTTAAAACAGAACCAATAGATATTGACAAAAGCTAGAACTACCTCAGATAAGCTATTCTCAATACTGCCAACAAACATATCCAAAAATATAGAGAAAAACAAAGAAGTAGATTCAAATACTTGAAGCTAATCAAATCCCTACTACTTATTCAGTTGCTACAATACAAAAAGCAAATCAACCTTTACAGTAAACAAGATGTCAGAATCAATCTTGAACAACTTGCCAATCTTCATGAAGCCATTCATAAACAAGTGTCAATTCATCCTTTCTCATCAGACAAAAATATCAAAGTCCTAAATAAAAAAATCGACAAACTAATCACCCTTGAAAAAATTATCAACAAATGAAATATATGCAATATCATTAAAGCAAACATAGATCAAGTCCTCAGAAACTGCAACAACTAGTTTGACATGAATAAGAAGAAACTCATAAGATCACTTTTAGACAATCTCAAGAAAAGCATTCTCACAATTAAACTTATTAAAGAAGAGGGAGAAATAAAGATTTTAATACACAAACCTCATGAAATTAAAGAAACAATCCAATCACACTTCAACAATTGGATAAAAAAGAAACATATTTTTAAACTGCAAGATATATACTGACAGAATACATATCAATCTATTGTTATTATTAATGAAGAATTGTATAAGCTCACACTCACCCTATTCATTACTGAAGAAATACAACAAGTAATTAAAAACTTTAATAACAAATCAGCCCCTGGGCCTTTATAAATTCCTTACTTTGCATACAAACATCTCAATAAAGAAATCTCAGATGTTATAACTACACTATTCAACAATATTCTCATATATAAGAAACTACTTATAGAATGAAAAGAAGATACAATATAGTTAATACTTAAATCAAAAGACTGGTAGTATAATATCAACATCACCTGACCTATCACTCTTCTTGAATCTATCAAAAAAATTTTTACTAAACTCATTAATAATAAACTAGTCAAAATAATGATCGAACACCTGATCCTATCAAAAAATAACTGGGCAGTACTACCCAAAAGCAGCACTCGCAAATCTATTACTATTATAAATTAAGTACTGAAAGATACATAAGGAATAAATAAACAATACCTTATACTCTTTCAAAATATGAGTAAAGCATATAACACTGTCAATATACAAAGACTAACTAACTTACTTCAATGAATCAAGATGTCAAACAAATTAATCAATATAATTAACAGTTGCTTTCTAAATAAATCAAATAAAGTAATTACATATTTTGAGCTAATCAATCTATATCAAGTGGAAGAAGAAATCAATCAGGATAACACAATATTATTCCTTCTTTGATACATATACTATAATCCTTTAATAAGCACAATCAGTTCTATAAAAGGCTATCAACTTAATAGTCACAAACCCAACTTTAACAACAGCAGTCTTATAAATCTCAATATTACTGTAACAGTATATATAAATGATATTACATTCATTGCTCAAAATAGAGAGCAACTTGAAGACATAATGGAAGTCAATACCTTCTTTTATTATTTCAATGGCATCATAGTCAACCTTCTCAAATTTGAACTCTTAATTTTCAATGGTTTACAGGAAAGTATCACCTTTTAAAAACATAAAGTAATATTAACTGCCAAAACATAGACAATAAGAGTCCTAGGTATATGATACAGAAGAAAAAAAGAAAACAATATCAATACAGCCTCATTAAAAAAAAAGTCATCACATTTGCAATACAATAGCTAGAAAACAAATCACAGACAAGATATACCATTATATTACAAATTATGTTCTCTTTCCCATAATAGAATACTTATTAATAGATCTGATACTAACAAAAATAAAACACAATAGATAGATTACTGCATATGCAGTTGTCTCAAACATTGCACCCAACTTTAAAAACTGTTTCA
This sequence comes from Acaulospora colombiana, assembly GCA_910592055.1. Lineage (NCBI taxonomy): Eukaryota > Fungi > Glomeromycota > Glomeromycetes > Diversisporales > Acaulosporaceae > Acaulospora > Acaulospora colombiana. Next base: position 9,531 of record CAJVPT010002508.1, read on the forward strand.
ACTCTAGTAGTATATCTTAGCAATTAGTATAATATTATAGAAATCGAAATACAATAATAACAGAAACACTGTAATGCTTTCAAGAACTATAATATAGCAATAATCTGGCAGAACAAACAATTCAACTTAGAATTCAACAATTTCAATGGATGGTATAACAAAAAGAGGATGTTCTCAGAAAATGCTCAAAGATCTTATTAGTAAAAACTAACTTTATACATGACATACTCAATAATATACAGGTTCAAAACATCACAATATAATATCAAACAATAATCAAAAACAACAATAACAAACTTACTTATATAGAAGATATTATAATTAACGAATAGTACAATCTCAATAGAAAAGAATTGAGAATATATAAAATAATGTACATGAAACAACTTTTTAATGTTTATTACACAAAAGTCCTAAACTAGTACCAAATAGAAATACTTTACAATAAAACAAACAAGTGAAAACAAACCTCTTTCTTCACAATACTCATGATCACAACACAAATCTACATCAACAACCATATATGTTTTAACCAACTCAATCCTGAAATACAAATCAAATACAATATAGATAATGAACAAGAACAACAAAGAAACTCTAACAAATTATAATACATTTTTCAATAGCATCAAGACTTAACTATAGAGAAACAAGTAAGTCAAGATAAAGACTATATCAAACTATGATACTATCTTATCACAGATACCTCACCACTGGTAAAATATCCAGGATATAAACTCAATTAATATATAGATAGAAGAAGTCATATGTGCTGTTTCAGAGCTTTAATAAACTTACTGTATCAAGTCTTAATAATTATAACATCAAAAACAAATACTGAAATCTCAGAAGAGCCATATTTTAGAATTTAAATCTCATCTGACAGCACATAATGCTGGCTCAATAAACCCAATCAAATATTGGTGGCAGTTGAAATCAACACAACTTCAACCTATATAAAAAATCTACTACAATTTATAGACCTATTAGACTCAATAATACAACAACTTATTAATATCGACAAAAGTATCAACATCAATAAAACTATCAAGATAACCCTAAATGAAGCTTTAAACTACAACAATTACAATTCCCTAGGAGAGGCACCATCTTTTTAACCAGTTTAGTACAATACAATAACCTTAAACTTAGAATTATAGGACAGTGCTTAACTTTCAGAGCAGAGATCATAGAAGTAACCATTGTATTCAGTGCCCTACCAATTAGACAAAAAGCACTTGTATACATGAACTTAGCTAAACTAATATTGGAAGTCAAAAAAGCAGTTCCAGGACAAATAAAAAACATATCAGAAGTCAGACTCATCTATAATCTATACAACTGTATCTTGACAATGCAAATCTTAGTTATTGGATCAAAATTAATAAAAAAATGACAATAATAAACCAAAACAAGTAGACAAACTAGTCAAACAAAGCTTAAAGAACACCAATATCAGTGATATTTTAATACAAAACCATTTGAAATCCAATGTTATCACCTTCAGTTACAATTAAGAAATTGAAATTATTGACACCATCCGTAAAGTAATAAAAAAATGAAACAAGTCATACTTACATATAAATGAATCATACTTGATCAAAACTACAAATTAAACCAATATTAAAGATTTGACATCAATTGAAAAAAGTTACTTCAACATTTATATTCCACAAAAATCACAAATAATCATATAGATATCATAGATTATAGCCATAGACAATTCACCATTAAACTATAGAATCTAGAACTCCTGACCATGGACAAATTACATATCTGCAAACCTGATATCTATAAATGGTCTATATGCTTCACTTGCTCAAAAATAGAAGATAATATCCACCCCTTTAAATGCAAATACTACAGAATTCATATTAATAAAATAATACTCAATACCATATACTTAGAAACTACTGTATAAACTGAAAAAGGAAGCCCATACTCCTGCAAAAAGGAGATCGAAAACTACTTAGAAACCAATGATCTATGAAATATCCTCATCAGAGGAGGCATCAGCAGAAAAATAATCCAACCAATTAATCAGTTCATTCCATTTGACAAAATAGTAGAAGCCATTTATGATATTATTTATAGAATTAGATTCATTACTTTCAACATATACTGTATATAGATAGATGTCTTTATATTCAAATATAGGAGAAAACCATAGAAATAATAAAGACTCAGAAGAAAAAAATATATAAATCCAAAAGTCATCCAATATAAAAAGATATACCTATTACAATAATACATATAAAAACAATGAAAGGAATTATCACAAGTACTCTAAATATTCTTGATATCTTTACTAAACACATTAATGGAGCCTAGGTATATTAGTTCCTATAATCAGATACAATAAGTCACAAGAGATTTAAAATCAAGCTTATTACCAATTGGTTTTATTGTTTTGCTTAACATTGAAAATAGTTTATACAATTATTTTGTAAGTAAATGTAAATATAATGCATATAATCCATAAAATAAGTAAGTTAAGTGTTTTTTTTAAAAAAAAAAAAAAGTTTTCAAAATTTAGACTTTTGTTTATTTATTATTTTACTGTAACAGACTTCAATATATATTTTTATTTTAAAAAATAAATTTTTAATATTTTGTTATTAGTTTTTTTTTTTTTTTTTTTGAAACTTTTTTGTTATAAGTAAAAAAGATGTTTCTTGATTTTTTTTAATTATCAAAAGTTAAGTTTTTGTTTAAAGAAAAATATAAATAAGATAAGGAAAGTAAAAGAAATTTTTAAAGTTATTCTTTAAGTTGTTTTAAGAAAAGCAATAAAACTTTATTAATGTAAAAATATAAAACTTTTTGAGAATATCTTTTTTATATATAGTCAAAAAATCATAAAAAAGAGTTTTTTTATGTATATTATTTAAATTAAAAAAATATAATATTTTAGAATTATAATTTTAAAGTTATTATTTTAAAATTATATTTTTAAATTATTATTTTTAAAAGTATAATTTAAATCTTAAAAATTTTTAATTTATTTTTAAAAATAATTGTTTATATATTAAAGAACTTTATTTTATAACTATTTAATATTTTTTTAAATTAATAAAATTTATTTATAATAAATTAATTTATTTTTATTATATACTGTATAATATATTTTGATAAATCTACAATATATAAAAAATTAATAAATACTATAAAAATATTACTAAAATAAAGAATATTTTAAATGCAAAAAAAAACTCTTTTCATTAATTTTTTTTTTAAATTTTCTTTTTTGATAATTTTTGAAAAAAGAACAAAATACACTAAACTCAACTCAATAATACTAATAAAAGTCAACAGCTACACAACTCTTCTCAAAAGATATATACAAGCTTTAATAAATAAGTTAACAAATAGAGAAATACATATTTATTATAACAGTATTATACTCTATTAAAATCTTTGAGAGAAAAAAAGACAAGAAAGAAAATTGGAATCACAATGAGACCAAAAGACCTCACATCAACTTTTCTAGTTTTTAACTAGATTAGTATAGATTAATATCTTTCTAGACATCCTTCCCGCTGATCCTCTGATCACACACAAAAAAGATGTTCGCAGAAGTCCAGTTACTTCTATGCTAATAAAGTTTTAACACTTTCCTTAAACCAACCTGAAGAGACTTCCTTCAGAACTCCACTACTTCCCTCTACATTGTTTACAACCTCTTTTGAACAATACTGGACTCTCGTGGCCTGCAAAGTCCAGCATTTACCTTGACTACCAATGACAAGAAAGTTTCTCAAGGGAGAAGGATCAACAGCAAAGTACCTGCTATCTATTAGTTAAAGTGGAGAAACAAAACAGTACCTGAGAGAGGGTTTCACCTATTTAAAGGACTCATTTTTCCCTCTTTGAATGGTTGTGTATTCTCTTAGAGCTACCACTTTTTACAGCTTTTGGGAAAAATTTGCCTATTCCAACTTGACCCTAAAATTTCGGATAGCACAAATCCCACTGATTCCGATTGATTGATATGAAATGCATTGAACAAGATTGATAAACAAGCTCTCATTGGTCACCTCACGTATCTAAATGCATTTTCTCAGTCCCATAAGAATCTAGGGTCCACCATAAGTCATATGCCCTAGTGTAGATAAATATAGGACACTGCAATCTTCTAAATCATTGGCTATCAAGGAAGAGTAAACAAGCTCATAGACTGTTCACCCCACGGACTGCACACAAAAATGGACCTGACCACCCACAAAAACATAAGTGTTCTACAAAACAGTTTCTCAATAGATGGGTGTCAGGAGTTCCGTGACACAAGACTGTGCTCCAGACAAGATACAGGACAGCTTCAAATTTTTTTTTTTTTTTTTTAGTGATAACAAGGTTTACAGACCTTATATAAGAAACCCCAATACTGGTGGTGCTGGGTATCTTAAGCAAGTTCTTGGCATGTTAGTTTCCTTCAAAAGAGTAGCAACAAGTCATCCTGTGAAATCCCTTAGGAAGTGCTAGTTTGGTGATAAGGAAGTACAATTTGTGGTCAATTAGTTTGATAGCATACATCCATCTCCTTTCAACTTTATTAAGGATTAAGAGTAATTCTACACTAGACAGTAATATAGTTCCCCTATTCTGGTTAGGTGAGATGTAAATAAATGCCTTTTGTATTATTCGTTGATCTGTAAATCCTTAGATAGTACGGGTAACTAATAATTCTGGTTGCCCTAGAATATATCTTAATAATTAATAAAGAAACCAATCTGACACAAGAATGAGCTAGTATTTAAAAATATATATATATATATATCTTTCTAGACATTAAAAGAAATCTCTATAATATAATAGTTTTAATTAATATACTAGTTAAAACTCAAAAGTTACAAAAATCCAAGAGAATATCAAGAACTTAAAGGTAATAGCTAAAGAACATAGATATCAATATAGTTGCAATATATAAATAACTAATATACAATACAAACATATACAGTATATTGTATATCCTTACAATTTTTATATAACACATTAACACATTTCTTAATATAATAAATATAACATGTATTTGAAACTTATTAACAAAGTTGTATCTCATATAATCAGTTATTTTATATGAATTAATAAAATAATAAATTGCAAATTAATATTAAACAACAAATAGATAAATAATCAGCAAATATGTGTTTATCTTATATTAATTATTTTTTTTTTTTTTTTTTTTTTTTTTTTACAGGCTCATATCTAATCTTTATTAATTTTCAAATAATATTTTATACAATTGTGCAAAGCATATGTACAGGAGTGTATATTTGAGGGTAAATAAAAAATTTGATAAGTTAAAGCTACTTTAAGGCTTATTGTCCTCTTTTTATAAAAGAAACCCACATCCTACTAAATGTGCAAGTGTTATTAAAGAAAATAAAAGAAATAGTCATATGTTATTTTGAAAAAATAACTATGGTGTTTCTCAGCAAATGTATATCCTGTTTTTGAATTCCTCTTTTGATGGAGATCTGGAAAAGCTTCTACTGAATCTTTACAGAAGTAAAGTAAAGATAAAGAAAAAGACTTTAAGTTTTAAGACTTATAGAAAGAAAGTAATCAGGAAAGCCTAGGTAGTATATTGGTATCTGCATAAATGACTTAAAAGTTTTTCAGTATATTGTTAATTAAGCCTATTCCTATCTAAATATGGGTATACTTACTATCTGTGTAATGTATTTCAGATTTAATTTCTTATAGAAGGATTGCATATAGCCCTATAGTTGGTATACCTTGCTGGTGGCCATTGATGTTAGTGATTATCAAGGATCTCGCAGATTATTCAATTGGCTCACATGTCACTACTGACATTTTCGAACTCAAGTTTCAATTGGACTAACAGTATTAACTTTCCAGTCTTCCAGCTTGAGATCTTTTGGAGATAGGATGAAAACTTCTTAATTTACTATATATATTAGCTTTACTACTGAATGTTTCTAGTTATCTTCTTCACTTTTTCCAGTTAAACTTTTCCAAACAGTAAAAGCAGAAACCTACTTGACATACAATTAGGAATAGGTGGTTCTGATTTTTTAAAAAAACAATTAAGCATCTTGTAACCTTTGTCATGAACAGACAGTCTCTTTTTTATATCTAATGATGTATCGATAGTATGTCCTGTATTCATTTGTGCCAAGCAGTATAATTTATAAAGAACTTCAGATTCTTATGGAGCTGAGGAAATACATTCAGATACATGAGGTAGCCAATAGAAGCTTGTTTATCAATCTTGTTCAATATGTTTTATAGTAATCAATCAGAATCAATGAGATCTGTGCTATCCAATATTTCTGGGTCAAGCTGGGATAGGCAAAATTTCCCAGAAAGCCATAAAAAAAATAGTTTTAAGAGACTATAACATCAGTCAAAGGATAGAAAAATGAGTTCTTTGATTGAATCATAATCTCTGTTATCTCCACTATAGCTGAAAGGTGAAAGGTACTTTACTATTGATTTTTTTTTTAAGAACTTTTTTGTCATAGGTAGTAAAGGTGGAGGTTGGACTTTATAGATTACAAGAGTTCAGTTTGTTTAAAAGAGATTATAGACAAAAGGGAAGGAAGGTGAGGAAGTTCTAAAGAAACTCTTTGAATTAATTTAAAAAAAGTAGTAAGACTTTATTAGCATAAAAATATTAAAACTTCTTATGAACATCTTTTTTATATATGGTCAGAGAATTAGTGAAAAAAGTGTGATAAAAATAAAATTATCCTATATTGATTAATCAAAATATAATAATAGTGAATATACTTAAAAAAATTTGAAATAAAAACAATATATTTAATAAACAAGTAAACAAAAGTAAATATATTAAAATAGTAGATCCAATAATAAATATGTAACATAATATAAATAATATAGTAGCAAATATAAATAAAGCTCAATGTATATTTTAAATAGTAAACAAAAGAGAAAAGAACATAGTTAATATCTTAGTTAAACTTTTACAAAAATATACTAAGTATTAAAAACTATAGGTCTTTCAATAACTATAATAATAAAGAAGAATCAAATTTAATGAAAAATAGTTGCATTATTTGAAATATAATTGATTTTAGACAATTTTATTATCAAAATACTTGGAGTTAATAAAACAATCTTTCATAAAAAACAGATCTTAATTCAATATTACTATATTTTTGATAACTTGAAAAAGGTAATAAAGAAGATCTAAGTTTTTGAAAATTATTAAAAATTTAGAAAATCACATAAATTCAAAATCAAACAATAGAAATCATTAAATAGATAAATAATGAATCAACAATAAATAATAAAATTATGATAATATATACTTAAGAACAAGAAGAATTAAATTCACTAAAGCTTCAAAAAAATCAAAAGTTATTGTATAAGTAAATTTAACTTATATACTACTAAAAACAGAAAACTAGTTTTATTAACAAATCCATATTTTATAAAGAAAAAAGTGAACTATAAACTTGAAACAATAATGTCTAATATCCTAGGAAAGTTTGAAAAGAAAACCAAGATTTACTTAAACAATATACTAAAATTGTTATAAGAAAAGAGAAATCTTTTGAAGAAGAAATTCATTAACAGAAATAAGTGACTAATCTTTTGGATATAAGAAAAAAAAACATTATAAAATGTATAGAGAAAATAAATAAAAAAGAGAATAACTTTACTATTTAGCAAATAATTCTATAAGTCATAGATAATATATATAAAAATAGAAGAAATTTAGATAAAAAAATCTTTTGAAAATTAAAACTAAAAAAAATACTCCTATTTAATATATATGTTTGATTAAAATCAAAAAGTCAGCAAATATTATATATAGTATTTAAATACCTAGAAAGATTCAAAACATTTATATCTATAAAGTAAATATTAAATCTAGGATTAATATATAGTGTCTAATAAAACTTTTTGGAATTCTTTATTTATTTATAACTTAATAAAAAATTATTTAAATAATATAAAAATTTAAATATATAT
>CAJVPT010002509.1:0-17492 GCA_910592055.1 Acaulospora colombiana
GTAGCAGATTGTTATTGCTTGTTATTCTTCAAGAAACTGAATTTTTACTTGGTTCTTATGTGGTATTGAACTCTGGACCTTGTGATTGTGACTTGGGAGCACTACCATTGTGCTATTGACCCACAGGTCTATAAAAAAAAAATTCAATTTTATAATAGTTTATTTATAAAAAATTTTTTATTATAAGATTATTTATTTAAAAATATAAAAAAGTTTATTAAACCAATTTTATTAAAATAAAATAATATACTACAAGTTAAAAAATAAATAAATATTAAAAATAATAAATAGAACAAAATTTAAAAACTTTTTACTTTTTCTTTTTATAATATTTATAATCAAGTCAAAAATTTTTTTAAATAATAGCTTAGCCTTATTTTATTTGAAATATGATATGTATGTATATATAATACTATAGCTATCTATTGTTAAAGGCCAAAGAAGTCAGAATAGGTTCAGATTTTTCATCGTAATCACATGACTGATAATCATGGCACAACCGAAGCTTATATGAAACAATTAATTACTAACTATCATCATACCCCTTACAAGATAGAAGAATGCATGAACAAGCCATTTATATCAAAAAGGTAAAAAGCTATGGGCTTAAGTAATAGAAAATTAGCTAATCATAAAGCAATTTATATATAACATAATACTAGAATAGCTATAGTAATTATATAATAGCTCTATATGTAAATATGTATAAATATAATTTCTTTCCAATAACTTAATAAAATGATAAATCTTTTGAATAGGTTGTTATAACAGTAAAGTTATAAGTAGTTTTGGGAAAAACTATCTCCAGACTCACCCAAATCCTTTTTATGACTTTGTTTTTATGTGTATATATGATAGAAGAATGAACTTTTCTATCTATAGGTTATATGAGCTTTTGGTTATTAGCAACAGACTCGCTGATCAGCCTGCTACACTATGTTTATCAAATATAGTTTGATAAAGAAGCAATCTTGTAACTGTACATATCTTATAGCTTGTTGATACCTCAATTTTAGAGAATACGAATATACTAAGGCTGGACTAGTACTATATAAAAATTTCAAGATAGTAAAGAGTGTTATTATGTTTTGGATGGTTTCTTTATATATTTATTAACCAAATATATAAATTTTTTTTCTTTAATATAGTCTTCTTTTTCTTTGAGCCATAGTTCAATTTTATATATATGTATTTACATTTTTTCTTCATCTTCCTAGTAATATCTTGTTATACTTTCCAAAGTAAAATTTTTACATTATTTTTTATAGTTTTTGAAGATAATTTGTAATATCTTTTTTTATGTCTATGTTGCAGTCATGTCTGAATCATTTTTCTAAAAATTTTTCTTGAATAATTTATATTATTTTCTTGAAAAAAGCTCCTCTAATTGTATACATCAGATATCTTTCATAGTAAATTAATATTTTTTTCTTCAGTTTATTTGTCTATTTTAAGATGTTTTTTTTAATCAAGTGTTTTGTAATATTGGTAATGATACTATTGATTATATATAGTTTTGTTATTGTCTTATATATGGTACAGATAAATAGATATATATTTGTCTTTCTTTTTTCATAATTCTTGCACAAATTGTCTTTATAGATTGATAATACTTCATGATATAGCATGGTTTTTATAAGAAGTCTTTATTCTTTATTGTTAGTTCTCTCAATTCATTGTGTGATTGCTTATTTTAGTAATATAAAGGTATTTGAAGATAGTGAACCAATGAATTTTCTGAATTAAGTGGTCATTGAAGTTGTTTCTAGTTCTATTCAGGAGCCTCAACTAGTCAAGTGCACTGCTTATATGATTTTCTTAATTGTTTTTAAGATTGATACTTTTAGATTTTGTTTGTTCCATTGTGTAAAAAAATATATCTCTTTTAAGATTTCAGATTTGAATGCAATATTTTTTGTATTGTGTTTCATCCCTCATTGTTGCTCAATTTCTATTAATTAATTTGCAAGTTTATTTTATATGTTTTCTATATATGCTTGGACTTTGAAAAGTTTCATAATGTTTTCTTGCTTGCAGATTTCTTTTATTAATTGTAGAATATTTGAGTTTTTTTGTTTTTTTTAATAATGTATAGTAGTGAACTTATTAGCTTTTTGGATGCTATTAATGGTTGCTGTACTATTATATATATTTGCACTTTGCTATACCATATAGGTACAAATAATATACACCTGCGTATTATTTCAGATATTGTGTATTATTTTAAGTATATACATGTGTATTATTTCAAAAAAAGGATTGATTCTTCAAACCATTATTTTTAAAATAACACTTATAAGCATTATTTAACTTGTAATAATTTTTATTCATGTGAATTTGCAATTGTTAAGGCTTAAAAAGGGCTTATAAAAAGATACAAATAAATATAAGCCATAAGGATCAATTAATATTATTTTTTGAACATAACAATAAACAAATAAATTATTTTTTTTCTTACCCATTGTTTTTTTTTACTTATCTTGAGCAAAAATCCTGAAATTTCTATAAGCAATTATATTAAAAAATTAGATAATAATAAAAATAAGACTTTACTATATTTACATATCTTTTACTTTATTATAATACTTTTACATATTTGTAAGCCTTTTATAGTTATAGTATTGTTAGTAAGCATTTATGGCTAAGTATTTAGAAAAATATAGTTGTATAAAAATTTGTTATATTATTTTACTTAACTATGAATAACAATTTTGACAAAAAATGAATTTATATGATATCCTTTAAACTGTAAGTAATATCATATGCTGAAAGTGCATCCAATTGCAATGCATTAATATATTATAAAGTAGATCATAAACATGTTCAAGAATAGAGAAAGCAAAAGTCTGAGCTTGGAGCTATTAGAAATAATTCAAATTTAAATTCAGATTATATACAAGTACTTGAAGAACATAGTTAAAAAGCAATGTATCCTATATTAGAAGAAGAATTAATAAGTTTATCAAAAATATACAGGAGGAAGTAAATGTTGTTATAACATTTATAATTGAAAAAAAAGCTAAAGAATTAGGCAAATCATTGGCTCTTAATAATTTTAAGGTTTCATATGATTGGATCGAACATTTTAAACATCGACATAATTTAGTACAATGTGTTCATATACAAGTAGTGCAAAAACTTACAGAAGATATACCATCAACTATTAAAAATTTTCTTCAATATTCACATGAAAAAACAAAAAATATTGAAAGAAAATATATTATTATATTCGATGAAACTCCAATATGATTTGATATACCTAGAAATTTAACTATTGATTTTTATAATATATGTAAAGTGCCAATTAAAACTATAGGAAATGACAAATTGCGTTTTACAATTGTTTTAGAATATACAGCTTCTGGAGAAAAACTTCTACCAACAGTAATATTCAAGTTAGCAAAAGTATCAAAATGTTGTCATGGACTAACCCGATGAGTCTGTTATTAATCTATAGTATCTCACGTAACTCAGATGTCTTACAAATACTTACAAAGAAGAGAACGCCTTCTATAAAGAAACACTTAGAGAAGACAGAGACGTGATGATTGACTTGGTTAAAGGTAAGTGTCTCTTTATTGTGTTCTGTTTCTTTAATATATCATTAACTCTTATCTCTATTCTCAATAAGAACTGTTTTTCTTAACATATTCAGCTCTACCTTTTTGGCTTACATTGGTTAACTATTTATACTTTTCTAACTAACAATAGATTATCTACTTTATAATCAACTATACTAACCCTAAGCTTTGCTAAACTTTTCATACCTTCTCAGATATACATAGTTCCCTTATCAGTACTCAAGCCTTATCTATAATTTTTATCTTGCAACACTCAATCTTTTATGCTAGAATTTTGGATTTTTGGATTCTAGACCATTATGCATAAATCACGTCACCCATATAACCCATAACAATATAAATTTCCAAAAGATATTATTGTAATAACAACAATTCATGCAAATATGCACATAGATTTAATGCTTGCTACTTATATTCCTCAAGTTATTAGAGCTAGATCAGATGAATTTTATAAAAATAAAGGTATAATATTTGTTGATTGTCATAGTAGTCATATATGTGAAGATGTAATGAAAGCATTAACATTAGAAGGTTTAACTGTTATAAAAATACCTGATGGAACAACTAGTGTTTTACAACTATCTGATGTTTCAGTGAACAAACTATTTAAAACAAAAATGCAAAGAAAATAGGAAGAATGGATAAGTGATAGAAAAAAAGAATTTACAAAAAATAGAAATCACAAAAAAGATTCTTATAAATTAATTTATAGATAGGTATCAAAAACATAGAAAGAAATTAATATTGAACTCTTGGTAAAATTATTTGAGTTAACTGGACTTATATTAAATACTAATAGTAATAAAAATTATAAAATAACAGATCAGCTTCAAGCTATTGTTGAAAATCATGTAAATGATATTAATATAAAAGAATTATTAAGTGAAGATGAAATGTTAACATCTGATAAATTAGATCTTAAAGATATAATAGAAACAAATTATGATTATGAAACTGATGAAGAGAATGATTTTGAAGACATGATGGAATTAGAATTTATAAATAAATAGAAATTAAAAAATATTTTTTTATTAAATAATGAAGTTTTAAATAGTTTTGCTAATTATTATATTTTTATATATAAGTGTGCATTATTTTGAATATGTCCATAGGCATTATTTTAAAATAAATATTTATTTTTTTAAATAAGATGTTTTCAAAATAATATTGTTAAAGGCCAAAGAAGTCAAACAAAGTTCAGAATTTTCAACGTGGTCACGTGACTGACGATCGTGACATGACCGAAACTTATGTGAAACAATCAATTGTTGACTATCACCATACCACTTACAAGCTAAAAAATGCGTAAACAATCTATTTGTGTCAAAAAGGTAAAGAACTATGAGCTGAGGTAATAGAAAATTAGTTGACCAAGAGGCAATTTATGTATGACATAATACTAGAATAGCCATAGTGATTATGTAATAGCCCTATGTGTAAAAATGTATAAATGTAACTTCTTTCAATAACTTAATAAAATAATGACTCTCACAACGAATCTTAAGACGAATCTTTTGGATAGATCATTATAATAGTGAAGATTATAAGTAGTTTTAGGGAAAACTACCTTGAGACTCGCCCAAATCTTTTTACACTATTCTATTCCAATATGATATTGATATTGTATTAGCTTATAGAGCTTTTTATGTAGATTTCGAAGTATAAATAGTTCTGAAGTTTTTTGCTAATATAGGAAAGTTTCTTTATAATTAATTTCTCTGCATTGTAGAGATTGTGTATATAGTTCTATAGATGGTCTTCTGTAATACTTTTAGTTTCTATGTATTAGTTCCTTCGTGTATAAGTAAGTATATTAGTAATCAGATTCAATAATAGAGAATTTGGTAATACCCAGCTTCTAAAGTTTAATTCTTTGTTGTTTCAATATTATTATAATAAGATTCTGCTATGATGAACCTGAAATTGCAGGTGGCTTCTTTATAGTTTAACTAATTAATATCATAGTTTGGATATTTCAAGAGTAGAAATTGTTCTGAGTCACATATATAATATTTATAAATTGTTGATTCAGTATTTATTTTTTTTTGCTTTCTATTGATAACCATTTGATTGTTTATTTCTGTTCCAATTCAATGTAATTTTGTAATATTGCTTGTTGTATTTGGCTTGTATTGGAGAAGCTATTATATAAGGGATCTGCTGGTTGTATTGCTTGATCTAGCTGGTGGTTCAGTTTATTTTTTATTTTAAAGAACCATATGAGAACTGGTCTTTGTATTGCTGTTTTATTGATTTTAATGAGTTAATTCCAGTATAAATTCTTTTGTCTATTTTCATTAAAGAATTGATTTGTAAAGAGTAGGTTGTGTTTTTTTAGCTTACTCCAATATTTTTAGTAGAAGTTCTCACTTATGATTTTTTGAATAGTTTGACTTTCTTTTTTGATTACTAACAGACCATTTTTATTTGCTTGAGGTTGAAATTATGTATTCTTAGTATCTAAATTATATCATATATGAGGTTTGTACCATATTTCAAGAATGTATATCTTATGTTAAAGAAATTTGGTTCGATAGACCAGTATGTATTCTATAGTGATTGGAGTCTATATCTAGTTATGCTGTAATATTGTTGAGATTAATTAATTAATCATTTTTTTTTTTTATAACTGGCGAAGTCCTGCCATTAAGTTTTTATTTATTCATTAATACAGGCTTATATATACAAATTTAATTGTGAGTCTATACATTTACGAAAGGAAAAAAACACTATGACTCAGTATTCATTACTAGAAACCCTGCGACTTGTTGCAGTCCACCTTGGTGGGCACTAGCATGTCAAGACTCCACTAGCACTAATATTGATTGAAAAGAAAAAGAAGGGAAGTAACTGTTGTTAAGGGTGTTCTCTATTATAATGTTTGTGAATTCTATATATAGTTGTCCAAACCTATCCTTAAGGTATTTGTTCAAATCTATTTGAACTTGTTTAGGTTCTGGATCGGATTCGAAGGATTTATGACTTGTGTGGTTGGTAAGTCTGAACTTTGTGGTATTATTTGATTATTGATTGTGTTTCATTTGACCTGTCCCTTCCTGCGCTTGAGTTTTTTCTCTATATTTTGGCTTTTTTCCCAACTGATTGTAATGTCACATCTCCATTTCCATGCTTCTCGCTTGGCTTGCTGAATTTGTGTGTTGCTTCTCTGATTGCATCTAGTGCTCTGCTTTTTTCTTTAGTTATAGATTCTGCTACTTGGATTATGCCATGTGTTATGACTCCCTAATGATGTTCTTCCATTTCACTTGATACCATGCTTGAATGTTTTCATTGTACTTCTGGGTTATTGATGTTCTTTTCCATTTGTTTTGAATCAGTTCTGTCTGTTTGCCTTCAGCTCTTGCTGCACTTTCCTCTGTTAGGGCCTGTAGGTTATCTTCCTGGAGTTTTGTTTGTGTTGTTCCACATTGGAATATATGATAGTTTGTTTCTCTATCCTGTTTACAAATTTTACACTTGTCATTCAAGTATATATCAGGACATCTTTCATTTAGTTTGTCCATAGTAGGTAGTTCTCCCATCCATGTTTTGATTCTGAAGGAACGGTCTATGTGATCTTTCATATTGATTGTTGTTATTGTAATTTTGGTTGTTATTAGGAGCTCAAATGTTAATGGCCAATGGATTTCCCTGAATTTCTTTTGGTTCAGCCAGTCCTGATTCCTGTACAGTGTTCGCCATTTACTTGTCTATTTGTTTTTGAGGATCTGCCTTGTTAGGGATTTAATTGCAATGTCATATTGTTTTTGGTTCCATCTAATTAAGATGTTAGTATTTGTTACTATCTGTATATTAACTGTTATAGTGTGCTTAGGTTTGTCTGTGAGGCTTGTGGCTGCCAGCCAGTCTGCTTTCTCATTACCTGGGATACCTGAGTAGCTCTTGACTTTTGTTCAGTTTACTATTAGTCTTTTGGTTTGAATGAGATCTATGATAGTGCTACTAAGAATTTGATTTGACTGGATTGTTTTCCTTGTGTATCTCTTCCTGATTGTGGGCGCTCTTAGCATGTTGAATGCTACCTGGCTGTCGTGAGGATGGTGATGGTTTTGTTTGAACTGATGGTGCTTATTGCTGTTAGTATGGCCATTAGTTTTGCTCTTGTGGATGAGGGGGTGTTATATGTTTCTGCCTAGAATTCTGCTACTTGTTTTTCATCTTCTGTGATTATGATTCAACCTAAACCCATTCTACTTCTTTCTGGATATCTAGTAAAGGAGCCATCTGTATATAGCCTTAGATTGTTGAGTTCACTGATCTCTGTTGTAATGGCTGTAAGCTGATCTGTGAGATTTGGATGTCCAACTAGTCTACTGCATATTAAGTGTATTGTTTGTGAAAGTGGATCTACATGGATTTGTGGTATCCTTCCTAGAGTTGTTAGTACTGTTTCCCTTTCTTGCAGTGCTTTTTTAATTCCTTTAGGGGTAAAGCGTAACCTATTTAGTTTACACTGTTTTCCTGTTGTTGGGTCTTGGTTGGGATCACTCAGTTTGGAGCTGTGATCTATAGTTATATTGACAGTTCTTTGCCTTGATCAGTTCTGCTATGTATTAATCTTGTTCTTTATATTGGTTCCTTAATTGCTAATTGTTTCTTTGGCATCCTTTACACTTGAAGAGGGGTGACGTTGATGGGAGTGATGTCATGTGGTTGGCTATTATCTTGTTTGAGTCTACCATTCTCTTTTTTTTATATATTGCGATTTCTCCGTCTGATTCTGTAGCTATCCATTTGATGGTTGTTGGTGGTTGAGATGGAAGCACTAGGGTGTTATTTTGGAAGTTGTTGTTTGTATTGCTGGGAGAGGAATCTGATATATTTGTGTATGAGTTCAGATTTGAGTCTATGTATATAATTTGTCATAAGTCTTGAAACCATCTTGGAGTCCTTCCCTGTCTGCCTTTGTGTGTTCTAAGTTGCTGCCATGTGAGGGGTCTTGATAGATCATTATTCATAAGCTGTTCCTTAAAAAAGATGCCTCTTTTCTTTAACGCTGATCTGTTTTGGTTATACCATTCTTCTGATACCATGTCTTTGATTGCTGTCTCGCTCCTTGAGGGGTGATGCATAGGGTTGCATATTCTGTTGTCTCGAATGTGATACCATATACCTTGAGCATGTTGAGGATATCATTTGTGAGGTTCTGTCATTTTTTTATTCAAAAGGAGTATTTATCTTCTAAGATAGATGTATTTGATCAATACAGGTTTTGGAGTTGTTATAGTCTAATCCATACTGTTTTGCTGCATGTGTTGAAGCTATTGATTCTTTTGGACCAGTTGTTTCTATGTAGTAGAATCTGGCTGTCCCATAGGTTGAAAAGTCTGCATTCAAAGTTTGTGTGGATGATGGTATTGGGGGCTGTCCTTGGCAAGTTGATTTTATGTTTAAAGGTTTTGACTATCTTGCTGTTTAGTCAGTCACATTCTTGTTCTGAAAGAGTCATGTTATTAAGGAGATACTTGACTGCTGGATATAGGACCTGATTTATTATGTAATGTGCCTGCTTGTCTGTTATTTTCTTCCATTTGATGAGGTTGACTGTATTGTCGATCTTTTTTGGATGAGTTGTTTCTGATGCTGTTTTTTTCTATCTTCTAATATCCAAACTCCCAATATGTGTGCCATCTCATTTTTGCTCAAGGATGTAACCTTGATTCCAGCCAGTGTGACTCCTTGTTTCCGGTCCACTTTACTTGCATTGATGCATATCAGTGAAGATTTGTCTTCATTGGCTTGTACGTCGTTAATTTGAAGAAACTCTAATGCTATGTCAAGGATACTTTGCATTTTAGATCTGTTTGGAGCATACCAGATTGTATCGTCCATATATGCTATTGCTGAGACCATTTGTGATCTGGCATATTGAGGTGTCCTGAGGTTATTGTCTGTTGCGAGGTTGGCACTTCATATCACTTCCATTTTGTATCCCAATTTCGTGTCTTCAATTTTCTGCATTAAGGGATCATAGAAGATTCACTATAGCAATAGAAATATAGTGTCTTTTTAGTCGATCACATCCTGAACCTTTATTCCTCTGTGTATCTGTGTGCTGTGATAATTCTGTTATGTCTGTCTATTAAGGTGTCCTCTATTATGCTTATTATTCCTTTGGGGAGCTTGATACGCTTAAGGGCCAGTATCATCATATCTTTGTTTATCGAATTATATGCTTTGCTTATGTCTTGGCTGAAAATCCATATCTTCTTTCTTGCTTCTCTAGCTTTTTCTGAGAAATTGTTCATTATATGTATTGGATATTGTATACTACTACCTGAAAGCCCTGCCCAGTTGCTTTTTGATGTTATATGGTGTTGGTTCAGTGTTCCTGCTATCCTGTTATTGATAATGCACATGAAGACCTTCCTTATTGTTTCCAGGAGAGTGATCGGTCACGTGATATTAATATCTCCCATCCAGTCTTTGGGTTTTGGAATGGGATAGATTTCTCCTTGTTTCCATTCCTTGGAAACTTTTCCTGTTTCTAGAATGTGGTTTTAGATCAACTCTAATAGTTGAATTCCCTTGAGGCCCAGATTTTTCAATAAGATGTATAGTATTTTGGTAGGTCCTGGTGCACTATGCCTGTTTTTGGCCTTGATTGCTTCTTTAATTTCTTGAGTCTCGATCTTGTCTGTGTACTGACTATACCAGTCTGGATTTATATATTCGATTGGTGTGTATCTACTGATCCAATTTGGATAGCTTTGCAAGTTTGCAGTTTCCTGGTGCCGTGTCCATTACTCAAAATGGTTTTGACTTTAATTTTGATTTCATTTGGATCTGTGACGATTATGGTCTCACCTGCCATAGTATGTTCTACTAATTTGCTTGTATCTATCCTCTTGTATGACCTGTCCAGTATGCTGTCTATTATCTTCTTCAGTTGTTCTTGTAGGAATTTGAAGCACTTTTCAATTCTATTGTTGATTATTTTGGTTTTTTCCCTTCAGATTTCTTGTTGGGCTATCCTGTTTTCTGTCTTCCAAAGCTCCTGTAGTTTCTTCAGCCATTGGTACTATTAAACTCTTCTACTGGGGTTAATGTGTTGGTTGGATGGTGAATGGTCAATTCTTCCTTCCTTTTTGTTAATGGTGTCTACCTTTTCTGCAATCTTTTTTTCCATTTCCCTGTCTGGTGATTTGTTGTTCAATATCTTTTGTATGTTCTGTATGTTCTCCCTATCAGAAGTGGGAGTTTCATCATGTCCTTGTACCTGGACTCGTGAATTGTCCTAATGTTTCTACTCTTTCTTCATTTTTTAAGGTGTTTCTTACTGGCCTGCAGGAGTATGTTTTTGAATTGATTCCAGAGTTCTTCTAGATGAAGGTAGCTGTGTGATAAGGTTTTTTGGGCCTTTTCTTCCATAGCTTCCTTAAAGTTGTTCCATTGTTTGTTGGATAAGTTTTCGTAATCTATTTTTTTGTATTATTATTTTTTCTATTCACCACCTTGTTCCAGTATTGATGTGGAATACTTGCTATCATGGGGACCATTTTGTGATCTGTGGCTATAGTTGTGGTTAATGATATATGTGTCACTTCTTATATGTGTTGAACCAATGGTCTTGATACCCATATATAGTCCAGTCTGCTACTGTAACCATTCTTGCTCCTGTTGTATGTAAAGCTTCTTGTATGTAGATTTAAGTGTCTATATGTGTTTGTAAAGGTGAAAGTTATAAGTGTATTGACTAGTTCTCTGTTGTGGGAGCCTGGCTTCTTTTTGTCGATAGTTCTGTCTAGCTCACTGTTTAGTATCTTATTGAAATCCCCTAGTACTATTATAAAGAAATTTTTATTGGTTGCCTCCTGGGTAGTTTGTTCCATCCACTTGATCAAGCTATGTTTATCTTTTGTTTTTGTATGATTAGCCGGACTTAGATCACTATTATTCTATATCTGATCTTGGCTTTGAAGGTCATGTCAATATAAATGCCCCTTTCTTGCCAAGTTCCTGATTTATAAATATGTATCGCCCATTTCTTTTTAATGAGATTCCAACTTCTGTACCGGTTTTGTATCTTGTTTCTCTCATTGTCCAGACTGCGTATTCCTCTGTTTCCTTTATCCATCTGTGGTGATGTGGTAACCATGTTTCTGTGATTCCTATTATATTATATTGTTCTTTCTTTACATATGTTGTAAGAGATATTTGTTTGTTTTCTTCATTTATTGTCCTGACATTTTTTTGTACTGATCTTCCAATTGTTGACTTTGTTGTTATCCATATATGTTGTGTCTGTTGGAGTAGTTTGTTTCATTTGATGTTTTAGTGTTAAGTTAGGTTTATTGTTACCTATTTTATTTATCACCCTTGGAGATGTTCTGAGTGTTTGTTCTGTCATATTATTGTGATGTTTTGTGTCCTGCTGGACTGGACGGTTGTGATAGTTTGAATAGATTGATTGCTTCCTCATCGTGGAGCTCATTTTGTTGAGTTGTTTTTGATATGCTTCCTGTGAAGCCCTGATATCTTGTATGCTTGTGTTTGAGGTTGTTTTCAAAATGGATTTGTCTGTTGTTGGTGTCTCCTCCAATTTTTCCATGAGTTTGTTGACGCTTTCAGGATATCTGTTGCACATTCCTGTTCTAAGGCATCTATCCTTTCATTTAAATCTTTGAAGGAGACTTTTATCTCTTGGATTTCTCCTTGCAGGGAGAGGAATAGTTTATATAAGTCTCTTTTTGTCAGTCAGTTGCTTGTGTTGCTTCCATATTTTATGATATTTGTATAGCTTCTAGGATTATTGTTGTACTTGACTTCTTTGTATCTGTGGTTTGGTGGGATGCTGAATCTATTTCCTGCTGGGATCCTTGGATTGTTGGAGTAGTTAGTAAATTGTCTTGATGGTGGCACTTCTGGTATTTCTAGGTACAAGGGAAAATTATGTTCTGATAAGCTGCAGATGGGGCATAGTTTGGTTCCACGATAGATCTATTGTGTTTGTATCTCTCTGATCTTGGGTGCAATTGTCTTTGCTGTGAAAAGATCTTTCTGTATCTCATATATAAAGATTGCGAGTCTCTTGGCCTAATTGTTGTTGTCACGGGGGATATAACATGATTTTGCTTTTGTGCTGGTGATTATTATGGCCAGATTAGATGCTGCAGTATTGGGGGGTAGTTGGGTGAGAGCTGCACTAAAGCATTCTCATTCTTGTTTGATTTTGTGTGTCCTGTAGAAGGGGAATATCCTACATGAGTGATATCTACATCTAATTGTCCATTCCTGGCTAATTTCTATGTAGTCTGATGTATTTGTAAATGTGATATAGTTGATTAGAAGGGGCCTGCTCTTTGTATTGTGATATAGTTGATGCTGATTTGATTATCAAAGAACTCTGCTAAATCTGTCTTGGTGAAATGTTATAGGATGTTCCATATCCTGATGGTTCGGGACTTGCTTTCGTGTGATCCTGGGTGGGCGATTCTTTTGAATTTGGCTATTTCATTATCTATGATGTTGATCTCACATGCCTTGTGAAGATCTTCCTGATCGTCAAAAATGGCTGCAATCTTGGGGTGACCGGTTGGATATTCAAAGCACACATGTTTCAGGGAGTGCAACCCTGCCATTTTTTGTTTGATGAAGTTGATTTTTTCCACCTGTGACTGCCCTGGTACTAGGTCTGGGTCAATAAGGGCCTTCTCAGGTCTCTTAGCTTATGAGTATGTCGTGTCTCTAGTTGGTCCTTGCTCGTTCTCTTGATTTTCTTTCTTGTAAATGAAGGCTGTCTGTTCCGTAATGTTTAGAGATGAGTTCTGAGCTTGTTGTCCAGAAGAATTTGGATTGCTGATAGTGGCAATGGTGATGAGCGTCGATGGTCTTGTTTGCTTCATTTCTTTTGCCAGTTCTATTATTTGGATTGAAACCTTAGTTTACATCTCACAGTTCAGTTCAATTGTTACTACCCTCTCAGTTTCCATCTCACAGTCTGCTTCAATTGTTATTACCTTCTCCTTTCCTTTCTCCGCTGCTCTTCCTGGTGTTTTCTTCTGGGTCACCGATCTCGTGCCAAGCGGGGTGTGTCTGAGCTATACTATTGTGGTTGTTGCTTTGGGTTTTATAATTCTTCCATTGTTTCTTGACAGTCTGTTCTTGTTGTAATCTAATGTTGTTTGCTTGGTGACACTTCTGGTTTCTTGTGAGGTGGTCATATTTTCCTCACTGTGGCTACTTAGTAGTGGGGAATGAGTTGGTTTTTGTATAATTGCCTAATAAGGAAATTTTTTCATTTTGAAAATTTTCAGGAAAGAGTTTTTTTAATTGTTGAGATTAATTATAGTTATTCAGTTATTTAAATACAGAAGTACTTATCTATTACATAGATACATCATATTGTATTCTTGATTATTATACATATATTTTTGAAATTCTATTTGCAAAGCTTAGCTTATATTTATATATTATAGTCATTTTGTTTATTAGATAGTTGTAGGTTTCTATGGATTTTTTTTTTTTTTTTTTTTTAAACTGCGAAGTCATACCATATAGTTTTTATTTAATTGAAAAATATTTTTCATATATACACAAATTGAATTGTGAGAAATATATTTAAGATAGTGAAAAAACTAATAACTCTGTATCCGAATAAACTCTGCAACTTGCTACTGTTCACTATATATGTGAATGCTAGCATGTCATGACTCTTCTAATACTATTATTTATAGAAAAAAGTAAATTTGGTGAGAATCCATTCTGGATAATGCTTCTTATAGCTAGATTAATTAAGTCTATATAAAGATGCTTTTGGTTATCTATAGTATTTCTTTTCTTCTGTGTTATGTTGTCTCTCTCCTTCATTTTACGGTTTTTTGTCTTTCCTCTTTTCTCTTTTCTAGTGATCCCCTGCGATCTTTTCCACTCTATTACTAGCTCACACCTTAGCTTCTATATTTTTTTTTTCTCTTGCCAGAATCATGCTGTAGCCATTTTGATCACTACCTTAGTGGTCTTTTCGTTATCTGTGATTTCTTCTGCTGTCTTTTTCATCTTGTGGGTAATGATTCCTCTAATGATATCTCTCCATTTGACTCAGTTGCCTCTCAGTGTTGTTTTTGTGAGGGTCATTGTTTTAAAGAGATATTTTCATTTACCTTTTATCCCTTCTGTTTGTTTATTTCTATTTGCTTATACTGCACATTTCTTGGTAAGGAATTTTGTGAATTTTCAGTTAGTCTTGTATCATTAGGACCACATGTGAATGGGTGAAGGTCTTTTTCTTTATGTCTTTTACAGATTATACATGTGGGTCTTTTGTATAGGTGCAGTTTCCTTATGTTATATTTGTTATGATGGGGTGTTCATTTAGTCATGTCTTTCAGCAGAAAGTCCTATCCCTATGGTTCTCTTGATTTGTTTTGAGGGATGTAACTTTGGATGGCATAAACATTTGCCAAGTCATGTTCCAATCTATCTCTTTGCTCTTCTGGGCTATAAGTCAATCTTGGTTCTATTTCAGGGCTTTTCACTTGCTTGCCTATTTGGTTTTGAGTAGGGTTTTCCCTACTGTTTTGATTGGAAGGTCCATAAAAACCTGGTCCCATCTTACCAGTATTTTGTCGCTAGTGTAGTTTTCTTCTTTATTTTAACTATGTCTTTATACCTGTCTACTAATGTAGTTGCTGCTAATCTATCTACCAGCTCGTTCCCTTGAATACCCGAGTGACTTTTCTCCTTGATCTATTTTACTGATATGTTCTGTGTTGATATTATCTTGTGTATGGTACTTATCAGGACCTTGTTAGGGTTTTTATATTTTTTCATCTTGATTGTATTTATATTATAGCAGGCTAATTGATGAGTCTGTCGCTAATGATCAAAAGCTCATGTAACCTGTGGATAGAAGAGTTCATCCTTCTATCACATATATAAAACACAATATCAAAATCAAGGCAGAGACATAAAAAGATTTGGGCAAGTCTCAAGATAGTTTTTCCTAAAACTACTTATAACTTCACTGTTATAACAATCTATCCAAAAGATTCGTCATTTTATTAAGTTATTAAAAGAAGTTACATTTATATATTTTTATACATAGAGCTATTACATAATCACTATGGCTATTCTAGTATTATGTCATGCATAAATTGCTTCTTGGTCAGCTAATTTTCTATTACCTCAGCTCATAGTTTTTTACCTTTTTGATGCGAATAGATTGTTTGTGCATTCTTCTAGCTTGCAAGGGGTATGGTGATAGTCAGCAATTGATTGTTTTGCATAAGCTTTGGTCATGTCATGATCATTAGTTACGTGACCATGGTGAAAATTCTGAATTTTGTTTGACTTCTTTGGCCTTTAACACTATTTTTCCCTTTATTGATTGCATTAATTGCACTTTGACTATCTGTTATTATATTTATACTTTTGTTAGGAGTTATTATACTGATTGCTGTGAGAATATCTGTCAATTCTGCTCTTCTAGAAGATGGCGTGTCCTGGGTTTCTACTTGGAAGGTGCCGATCTTATCACCTGTTTCAATTTGGATTACTTATCCAACTCCTATCCTGCTGTTTACATATCATCTTGTGAAAGAGCCATCTATATATATTTTGAGATTGTCATGCTTCAATCCCTTTTGAGCAATTTGTTGTAATCTGTGGATCATTCTTTCTGGAGCCTTGAGTTTCTTCTGTATTAGGGCCTTTATTGTTGATATTATGTCCAATTGGATTGTCGGTAAAGATGTAGGTATGGTATATTTATCTATCTCTCTTATAGCATATTCTATTCCTTGTGGGAAGGATTGTAATCTGTTT
Source organism: Acaulospora colombiana (assembly GCA_910592055.1). Taxonomy (NCBI): domain Eukaryota; kingdom Fungi; phylum Glomeromycota; class Glomeromycetes; order Diversisporales; family Acaulosporaceae; genus Acaulospora; species Acaulospora colombiana. Next base: position 16,368 of record CAJVPT010002509.1, read on the forward strand.
GTCGAAAGTTGTCTCTGCTTGTCCCTAGTTGTCCTGAGTGGTATCCCGATGTCTTTTCTTGACTTGAATGTTAACTGACTGTGCAAGTAACTGGTGCATTATGCATTGCTGTTGATCCTGGTATTTGTTTCTGAGCTCTGAAGTATTGAAGGGGCAACATTTATACTTGAAAATTGGAAACATCTGGTTGTTCCTGATTATGTGATTAACTATTATAACCTTGTCATTCAGTGTTTTCTTTTTTTTTGTGATAATTGTTGATTCATCTTTCTTTGTTGCTAATCACTTGATTGTTGACTGTTGTTGAAAGGGAAGTACTGAAGTGTTTGAATGAAAGTTGTTTGTTTCTGGACTATTTGTTTGGTTTTGTTTTCCAGAAGTAACTATTTCCTCTCTTTCCTTTGCATTTATGATGTTTGTGCTGGTCCATATTTCTTTTAAGTCTTTATACCACTGTAGGATTCTACCTTGTTTGCCTAGTTTTGCCCGCACCTGTTGCCAGGTAATAAATCTTGTTTTGTTATCATTAAGAAATTGGTCTAGAAAGAAGATTCTTCTCTATCTAAGATGTTTCCTGTGCTTGTTGTATCATTTTTCCTATACCATCTCTATAATAGATTTTCTCTCACTTTTGATGGATTTTTCTGCTCATGTATAATCAGTTGATATGAAGTACAGGTTTCTATAAATAAAACTATATTATTGCATATATATCTATGTTTGATATAAGGACATGGTTGATAATATATTGCATCTATTTGTCCATTACTTTTTTTATACTTATTAGGGTTTTAACTTACTTATATTTAGTCTATAAGGTTTTTTTAATGTTTTTTTTACCTGGAACTATTGTATTATACACCTAAGATTCAGATTGATATGTCTGGCTTGTAGTCTTCTATTCGGAGTTCATTTATATTGATCTCTTATTTATAGTCTATGTCTTTTCATTTATAATCAAAAGTTGTAATTTTGCTGAATTTATTGGAATGTCATTAATATGATATAATTGTTGTAGAAAAAAAAAAAAAAAAAAAAACTCTTTCTTGAAAATCTCAAAATCTTAAAAATTTCCTTTTATGGTAACAACCCAAAGCCTCCAAGAAAACAAAACTCGCTCGCAAA
>CAJVPT010002510.1:0-17490 GCA_910592055.1 Acaulospora colombiana
TATGCTTACGACGAGTTAGTTAGATTAGAATAATAGTTTAGCTGTAGTATGTATCATGCTGCTCGAATGAAAATGTATTTTTTTCTTCATTTGATTAATAAACTGACAATCTAGCCTGGCTACGGATACTAAAAAAAAAAAAAATTATTGTGAAAAAAAACAGCAAATATCAAAACAATCTAATATTTGTAATAGTTTATCTACCTCATGTGACAACATAACTAAAAAGATCAAATATTATTAAAATTTTGGAAAGATGCAAGAAAGAAATTTTTAGAGTATTAGGAAATGTTATCACCAGCTATAATCCTGACAAGAACTATGAAAAAAAAATACATTAATATAAGCTAAGGCACAAGATAGGAGATCAACTACATATCCCAATAGAAGCAATCCATATAACCTCAATATTAAATAACATCTTAGTTATTCTATTAAATATAGATCTTAGAACCTTGGCAAAAAAACAGATGTTAAGAAGATATATTATCACTTTGTGGAAAAAGGAACAAGGCAAAAAACAAGATCTCGAAGCTCCTATGCTTGAAGAAAAGGTGTGTAACATATTAACAAACAAGACAGGAAATCATATCTCATGCCATGATGTAAAATAATCTAAGGAAATAGATAATACTTCAATGGATATTTAATCAATTTCTATGGAAACTAAGGAAATTCAGCTGATTAAAGAAGTTGAAATAGAAGACTGAGCATAACAGAGTTAGTAAAAGCAGAAACAATCAAGGAAACAGTTCAAGGAATCTATATTATAGAAAATTTCTCTTACAATACATGCAATAGAATACAAGGTTCTACAGTCAATTCCTACTTTATCAAACAAATAAGTATTTCGATTAAGTTGTAATTGTTTTGAAATCTCATCTTTCATTTCATTATAGAAATCCATCTTGGGTGCGTCATCTTTATCATCATACTCTGCATAATCAAATTGGAAGTGCTTCAAGATACATTACTAGGAGACAATAAAGAAGAAGGAATCAAATATCTCAAGGAAATCCTAAGTATTCCCAAAAGACAGAACCCTTTTAAGATTGAGTTTATCAATGGTAACCACTGTATCACTTTTGGTATTGATGAAGAAAAGGATGCAGTATGATATTTAAAATCAATTAATAAAAAAAAAGAGAAAAACTTTTCCATCAAAAGAATAGATTAAAATAAAAGTACACATTCAACCTTTCAAAAATATGCTTTAAACAAAAGATTTTTCAATCCTAAAAACTTTTCTTTAGCAAAAAACAGATTAAAGTATATTATTACATTAGTATATATAGAATACAAATATAATAAACAATCAATCAGGAAGACAATAGAAGAATATGGAGAAATAGTCAATATTCATGAATATCATATGGCTTTTCATCAAAAAAGATTTAGAATCTATCTTTTTGCATATTGTGAGTACATCAAATTGAAACAATATTAAGTACTCAAAATTAAATCCAATCAAGTAAGATCAGAAATAGTCCAAAAAGAATTGAATGATCAAGAAGTAACTCAAATATTTAAAGAAATAAAATATCACTCCTTAAGATTATATAAGGTTAAAAAAAGATCTATAGAATTGATATCTAAATCACTTAGTCAGACAAAAGTGATAGCCTTTTATATACCAAGAAATAAGATCACTCTAATATCAGAAGATTATGCAGTAATATACTTCAAAAATGAGAAATATTTGAAAGAAACACTTTAGTAACAAATTATAATTGAGAACTAAAGACTAGTATGAAGTACAAAAAATTATTATTAATATTAACATAGAATGTTTACTTAAACAACTTATATGAAACATATATTTCAGATGTTCTTATAAAAAAAAAAAGAAAATTAGAGATATAATAGTCATAAAAAGAAAACAGATGACTACACTAGGATGGAATACCAGAGTATGGCAACAACAAATATCAGAAATAGTAGAAATCACCATATAAGAACTAATAGATGTACATCAAAATCAGATCTATCAACTACTGGTAGCAATAGGAAACCTTTAAGAAGAAGAAGAAGTTATACTTTATATAGAGAGACACAAAGTTAAGGAGAAGAAGAAACAGTAATATCAACAATAGACAACAAGAGAGACATACAACAAGATATAAGATTAGAAGCCTCTAATCAAATTCAGGTTAAGAATCTGAAATATCTCAATTATGCAAATTAATTGAAAAACTTGGCAAAAGGATAGATAAACTGGAAAAAGGCATACTTAAATAGAGGACCAACCATTTCTAAAAGAAGTACTAGTTCAATCATAAAAAAATAGGGAATATTCACACACTATTTCCAATATTCAAACAATTAACAAGGACAAAGTATGACAGGAGAAGCAAATTAGTACTAGGGACCAACAGTATGATCAAGATCTTGAAGCTTTTTTTCAGATGAAAAAAATCAAATTCATAAATAGAAAAATATCATTAGAAAAAAAAAACAAGAAGACATAGACATCAAAAAGAAAGTAATAATAATTGGAAAACACAATATCAGATGTATTACCAATAAACCAAATCAACATAATCTTATAGAAGAAATACTAGAGCAAGGTATTGGAATTATGGATCTATGTGAAACAAAGCTAATCAAAGTAAAGGCAAAGTAGATCTTTCAAAATCAAGTAATGTATAAGTACTTTTACAGTGCCAACAAAAATATCTCCTACAGAACAGGAGTTAGCTTATTGGTAAGAAAAGATCTGAAAAAAAAATAGCATTGCAGAAGAGAAAAAAGGACACATAATAGTATTCAACATGCTTATGAGAAGAAATAAAATGTGTATCATCCAGATTTATATCTCCTCTGATAAACAACAAAGTAATAAAATATAAAAGAAAGCATAAAATTTTATTAAAGAAAAGTATAGATAGAATTTTTACATAATAATTATAGGAGATTTTAATGTTACATATAACCCTGTAAAATATAGAGTATCAACTTTTAGAGTAATATTCAAACCATCTTGATGCCCAAAAATCCAATTATCAACTCTTTAGATAAATGGGCTTTCATAGATATATAAGTAGTATAAAAAGGAAAAAACAAAACTTCAACAAGATGAGATGCTATTAATAGTAGTCAGATAGATTTTATATGGATATCTCAGAGCCCTACAAAATTCCTATTACTATTTTTTGATAATCAAAGTATAAAGAAATTATTAGAAGACTCTTTCTGCAAAATTTCTTCGATCGCAAAAATTTCCTTATAAGGCAATAAAACAAATTTTAACTAGAAACAAAGCCAAAGCGACTGGGGCATTTCCCAGGAGCCCCTCAAAGTCTCAAGACAAGTTCTCAATACTAGACATTATTCTTTCAGATACTTCAATATCAAAAGTTTCGATAGTATACAAATAGACTAAAATCTTGAAAGTATTTTTAACAAAGTCCACTAATGAAACTATTGTCCCATTTTTCCTAAACTGTCCTGAATCATGGCTCATCCCCACTTGCAAAACCAATTCTGGCAACCTTGAAGTCATTTAAATTAATTTCATCAAAAAACAAACAAGAGTATTCCCTTCCTCCCTCTAGGTTTCCACCCAAAAAATAAAATACCCTGACATTGAAACACTTAATGCCTTCATAAACCATCAAACAGGATTTTACCTGAAAAAAGATGATAAAGAGCTTGTTATTCGGGAAGTGGTAAAATATACCTTAAACTACAAGCTCTATTGGCCTTGGAACTAAATCTCTATCTTTACCAATGACAACCTTAACACATTCTTCCTAAAAAAAAAAGAAACATTGGTCCCCCTTCCAATACTCCAGTAGCACAGAACGATTCCCCTTGTACAACAGAAATTTCCTAAGGAAATCTTCCCTCCAAAGTGAATCAACATACAGATTACTCCCATAGTATAGACCCCATAGACCAGTCAGACATGGAAATAGATGAGCAGTATATAAATGATACAACAAATCTCTCTGATAATACGATCCATATCCAATTATGGGCAGATCAGGTAGATAAAGATAGGTCCCTAAAGTATTTAACATATAAAATTTTGCAGATCACTTATGTCCCTTTTTGAAGGACAAAATTCATAGCTCTTCACTTTAATAGGGACAAAAGTCAAGAAATGTTATAAATTAATAATTTGGATAATAAAGAACAATTATGGATAGTTTTTTTATAGTTATTAATTTAAAAATTTTAATGTTTCCTAGTAAGGGACATTTGACTTATACCTGCCTCCCCCTTTAGGGATCCATCTTTACAGGTAAACAATGAAAAAACTCAACAAGTCTTCAGGAACAACATGCCTCCTACCACCACAGGTACACAGTTATCAGAGATCCAGCCAACAGAAGAAAGTTCTTTGACCCAAGAGAACCTACCTATAACAAAACAAAAAGCTATCAAAAAATTCTATGACAGTATTGCGTCTTGCAAAAGAAATTTAGAAGTCATAGTATTATTGTTCATCAAGTTTAAAACTTTTACCCAGATCCCCTTACCAACTACTATCAGAGCCATCCTAACAAAGATTGAGCATCAAGACAAAGCTTTTTTTCAATCTTTCGTAAAAACTGACGTCATCAAGGAAAAACACCAAGTGGAATATAAAACAATCAAAAAAGAATTCTACAACAACTACATGAAAAAACACAATATTGGTTATATTAACTGAACAATAAAAAAGAAAATCAGAACCATTTTAAACATATTTATCTTTGCAACATTTCTTCAAACTCATGATTTCTCTATATTCAAATTTTGGCAAGTGGCTGAACTGCTAGAGTACAGGTTCAACTTCTTCATGGATCTGACAAAGGAAATGTGAATTATAAAGAGTTTCTGCAAGTGACAGAAAAAATAATCAAAGATATTCTTCCAGACTTATCAGAATATCTAAGTGGAATTCTGACAAAAGTAAAAATCAAACTCCCACATACCCTTCCAATTCAATTTTTAAGTCAAATAGGCTTCATAGCAAACACACTAAGAAGCTTTTATAACTTTGATCTTCTGCCTTCTAATTATTTTGCAAAACTCCCTAAAATCCTCAACTACTTGGATGAACTTCCAGAAAAATGACATGAAATCTTCCCTATCAAAGAATGAAAGCAACTCAAATCCTTGGGTCTAATACTTAAAGAACTCTATGACAGCTTCTATATTCTCAATAAACTTCCTGAAAGCTACTTTGATCTGCCTCACCCAAGAAGCCATTACCCAATACTTATCAAATGTTACCACAAGACCTAGCAATGATGTTTTCAATCACCAATAAACCTCATATAGTAAAAGCAGCAATCAAAAAACTATGAGATAACAACTTCGCAGTCAGACTTCTTTCGAATGATTACTTCATTTAGAAACTTCCTCTTCCCCAGCCCCATTGGCATAGTGAAAATCTGGAATAAACTTTCCAATTAAAGATCAAGAGTTGGTGACAGGGTTGCTTCAACAACTTTGTCCCAGATATAAGTTCAGACTTCTCCTTGGTCCTGAATGGATAGATCCATCATTAACTCAAACTGATCATCCAATAATGTCAAAGAATTTTAGTGAAATAGCAGATAAACTAAACATTACTCAACAAGTACTATACAGAGAAAATCTGATGTTTCAAGAAACTATCCAAACCATCAAAACACTCTACCATGGTTTCATCCCCTGGAAATGGATCATCTCTTTGTTATCTAATTTATCTACCCTCAAAGCAACCTTAGAATACATAAAGCAAAAAAACATCACTCTTCAATTACCTCTTAATGATAATGCAGATTTACTGACAAATATTTCTACTCTCAAACAACATTTCTACTTCAACAAACTTACTCAAAACTTTATTACAGAAACAGAACTATTGGAACCTGACATAGTCCTGATATCAAATCTTTACTGACATGAATAGTGAGCTAGATTCAAACCTTAGTCATTTTTTTAATACTATGAACAACTTCAATAAAACATATATACTTCCACAAAAAAAAGAATTAAAAAAAGATAACAATATCAAAAACCTCTTGATAATATCAGTTCTCAATGTCAGAGGTCTAAATCAAGCCAGAAAACTATCATGTCTAATCAACTCTCTTTCCAACTCTAGAGACATTACTATTTGCACTGAAACAAAACATACCATGAAACATCCCCTTCCTAATAGAGTAGATAATTATACAATCATTACCAGTAAACCAGCTTCATCTCCTAGTAATGGAACCTATATTGTCATATTCAAGTTGCTCTCACCATACATCTTCACAACACATTCTGAAAATGAATTTTGGTATGCTATTCATTTAAAATTCAAACCAAAAATAAGTATTATCATAATTGTTTTATATCCTTCACATAACAATACATTGAGAAATACAGCCATCTCTTCTCTACACAAGTTTATTAAAGATCATCCTAATTATGAATTCATAATCGCATAAGACTTCAACACATTCCCCCATAGTACACTATCGATTAATACTTCAACAAACAATAAAAAAAGAAAAATTTATAAATACCTTTGGGATTTTATCGATACTGCTAAGGCATTCTCAAAGGAACACCTATACACACATACAACATCAATCAGTGCATCTAGAATAGACCGGATGTGGTTAATACCAGGACTCACCAACAAACTTCTTAATTACAATGTCAACAACCTTACTTCTATCAACACTGACCATAGTTGTATCAAAGTTTGCTTTCAATGGTTCAAATACAAACCTCAACACATCAATTTTTTCATCATAATTTACTTGTTCAACAAAGCTACAATCGAACAACTTAAAGCATTCGAAGAAAAAATATCACTCAATCTCAATCTAGACCCCATCCAAAGTGGCCGGCCTTAGAGTTGATAATAAAAAAAGCTATAGAAAACAATATTCTGAAAAAAAAAGTATACCGCCCAACCAAACCAAAAAAATTTTTCACAAATTAGACAAAGCCATAAAACAAGTAAAAAATGTCCTCAAAGAAATAAGAAATAATAGGCATCCAACAAATTTAACATCAATGGCAAAAGTCTTATATGAGAATATTACAAAATCATCTCCCACCAACAAATCCCTTAGAAAAGTCTTCAAGATATTAATATTGGAAAAGCAAAAGCAGGTAGTCTCAACATTACAAAATCATATATAAGCAACAGCAAAAGACAACTTTGTCAAGTTTTGGAGCAGTTCTAGCCGATATATTAAAATTGCTCTAAAAGACCTAATATCTTTTCTCGATCTATCTATACTACATGATGGCATACAATTACAGGATGATCCAGATATCCTAGCGAAATTAATTGTTGCATACTATAGACAACTCCTATCAACAAAAGAATTTACTCTTGATGAATTTTGGAAGTCAAAATATCTTCTTAGAGAAACATTCAAAATAATATATATAACAACCTATTATCAAATACTGTATATCACTATCAGAAATGAAAATGGCTATATTATTCTTTTTTACAGACAAAGTACCTGGAGCAAGCAAAATTCCTTATGAAACTTGGATACATGTCGGAACTAAAGATACAAAGCCCTATTTAAGATTTTCAATGACATAATAAGAACAAGAAATCCATCAAAAGCCTGGAAGCAATCCATTGTCACTCTTATACCTAAGAAACTAGTCTGGTCCCACAATCTATCTGACACCAAACCAATAGCCTTACTGGAAACAGACTGAAAAGTGTTCATCAAATTTCTTAATACTAGATTAACAACTATCTTGAGTGAAAACAACATCTTATCACCATTCAACTATGCAGGAACGAAGGATTAGAGCACAATGGAACCCATTACTACAATTAGGTTATCAATTAATACTTGCATATTTTTTAATCAAAAATACTGGCTAGCTTCCTTTGATATTTCAAAAGCTTACAATTCGGTAAACCTCAACAGTTTAGAAATAACCATAAAAAGGGTTAAAATCCCACAAAACTTCATCAGAATCATTACAAATCTTCTTCAAAACTGATTATTACAATTTATCTTACACTATAATATCACATATCCAGTAATAGTATCCCAAGATCTGGATCAAGGATAAATGATTGTTCTACTCCTGTGAGTAATATTCTATGACCCAGTAATAACCGAAATTCAAAGTACCTTAAAGAAGAATGATCAAGTCTTTGCATACATAGATGATATGGTCATATTAATCAAAAAAATCAAATATTTACAAGTTGTAACTGATACCTTTATATCTTTTCTAAAACTAAACCATATAGCTTACAACAAATAAAAGACCAAACTTATAATAAACAATTCAAGAAAAAGTAAAGAAAGGAAAAAGAAATTAAAAGTAGAGAACACACTTATCTCACCAAGGGCTCTTGATCATAGAATCAGATACCTAGGAGTATATTTTAGTGGCAAATCTCCAGAGAGAGCTACATACAAAAATCTGATAACTAAAGTCAACAATTTTACAAAATGCATATCAAAGTAAAGAGTCTGAAATAGATCTATAACCAAACAAGTAATACAGTGGGTTATACCTGCTCAGCTTGAATTTGCCTTACAGGTTATGTCTGTCAGGGAAAGTGAGGTACAAAAGTTACAGGCTCTGTATAATAAGTCAATCAAAAGTAAGCTTGGCGTAGAAAGAACCTTGTTTAACAAAGCACTCCTTTTCCCACTGAGCCTAAATGTAGTATTACTTGAAGACTGAAGAAAACAAACTCTAACCAAACTTCTAGTCTTCGCTTTAAACAACAATAAAATATTACCCATAATAAAATAAGAAGTCACAGCAATTCAAGCTAGTACAGCCATATGGGCATGTCCCTTATGTCAACCTTACTACTTCAAACAAGCATGGATTGTAGAAGTATCCAAAATAGCCATAAGACATCACATAAAGTTTGCCCTCACCCATGCTCTTTCAATATGAATGAAAGTGAAATGTCAATCGGACTGTACTTCACATTAAATAAAACAATGGCACTAAACTTATCAAGACAATGTATTAAAAACATAAAATAGCTTCTTAAATATAATAGTAATGAACACAAAACATGGGACGAATTTCAGATCAAGTTAGGAAAGATTTATCTAGGACTAATACCCAGATAGTTCAAAATAAATATAACACTTCCTTTAATCACGAAGGGAGACACCCTACCCCTTCCCAACCCATTATCAATTTTATGGGCATACCTGGAGGGATTACAACTCAAAATATTGAAGACAAGAAAAATACTAGGAGAAAGAAAATTATCACAGGCAAATATCTTGTCTTTTTGAAACAACAAAACAAATTAATCACCTGTTCATGTGTCATTCAACCTTGCCTGATTTCAACCACAATCACTGCTACCAAATTCTTGTGATATAAAAAAAACAAAAAATGGTCTTATACTCTTAAATAATATTGATAAAATCATGACTCAAATCTTATCAGCTCCAACCATCAAGCCCTACATATTAATAGATTCCACTACACTAATTGATCAAGCAATAATGCTCCAGTATATCTACATCATCCAGACCACCAATGGATATCTAGCAATAGACAAGAACACAAGTGTCCTGTATGAAAACAAATCTCTATTACATAATGGTTCTGGACTCTATTAATAACAAAGCTACATGAGATCAACCATCACTTCACTATTGAGTGTTACCTAACAAATGTACTGAACTTGACTTATCATCTTATTCAAACAGAAAAGTTAGAATTCCCCATAGTGCCTATATAGACGAGCTAAAAATATTAGAAAAAACTAAATCTTTGAATATCCAATTCAACAAAATAGAGAGTAGCGAACAACTAACTCTTATCTTGATTCCTTAAGCATTATCAAGACTTCATCATAAAAACTTTACCAGCTTTCCTTTAATTAACTTTTCCATTGGATCTAGTATTACTAAATAGCTAAAATCCATTAATTATAGCAAAAATCTATTCCTCATCAATGCAAGTCAAAATGATGTCTACAAGTCCACATCTATTGAAGATTACATACTCCTAAAAAAAGCAAACAAGAAACTATAGCCAGAGGATAAAACCAAATTTAGAACCTTGGTCACCTTTAGAACCAAATTATTATTTAACTCTCTTACAATAAGATATTAACTTTACAAATGGTACTCCACAACATATCCTGACCAAAAATGTTCAAGATGTGACTACAAAATTGAAAATATAATATATATGGTAGAATATCCCAAAAGTAAGGAAATTATTTACAAAGTCATCCCAAAGCTAAATAAATTAATTAATCAGTTTCAAAAGAAGAAATGTGGTGAAACCATCACAGCAGCAAAAACTTTCCTACCAGATACAAAAGGAAGTATTCTACTCCTAACAGCTTTAACCACACCAAATAAACACCTGAATAGTATCTGTAGTAATAAATTAAAAATCAAAATTATCAACAAGTTCCTTAAAGGTTTTATACAAAATTTGGAAATAACGTTCAGCCACAGCAACAACATCTTCACAAACTGGCATTAAATAAAAGAAGAGCAAACTAAATAAAAACAGTTCCTCAAAAAAAAAACAATAACATTTATAACCAGAGTTACAACATATTCAACAGTATCTTGGACACAATAGAAATTAATAACAATTCCACAAATTTATCAATTTTTATATCCACTATAATTTCATCATTTTTGAATGGGAATTAGCCATTTGATCTTGTTCTGACATCTTCAGTCATAGACTGCACAGGTGTCATAACATGACAGTCACAATAGGTCATAGTTAACTTACTAAATATAAAGACTATTAATATATTGTTTATGAATTTAATTTTTAATAAAAACCTGTATTTAATGCTTATTTGTGATAAAAAAAAAAAAATAAAGGAAATTATTAGTAGTAACAATACAATGCTCATGATAACATTATATAATGACAACCTTTTCATAAGAAATATCATAAACCAATCTGTTATAAAGAATAAAAGGAAAATTGATATTAGAGAATTAACAGTAGAACAATGGCAAGTATTTAGAAAAAGTGTAAATTATAAGTTTAGAAGAATGCTAGAACCTTTGTTAAAAAAAAGCCAGAAGAAAGTAGAAGAGAAACTTATATGTGCATAATATGTAAAGTTTTCAAAGAACAAATATATAAGGCAGCCTACAATAAGCTGGCAAGTAAGAAGATATCCACTATTCAAGAAAAACATTATAAGTATTGTCCAAAATATGTCAAATATAAATGAGCTTTTTAATAAAAACACTCCTCAAGAAAGCACAAACCTCACAAGAACCAAGCAAGCTACAGGCCATCTATGTAGCTATTAAGAAATACAATATAGCATACAATCTCAATCACCAAATTGAAAACTATTATATTTAACATAATATTTTAAATATACCATAAACACTTTTGAAAAAAGAAATAAGTGATGCAATAGAAGGTCTAAAGCTAATCTACTGAAATACAGAGACAAGACAGATAAAAGATACTATTAAAAAGGTCCTAGAACAAAGGTGTGGGGATTTGCTAAATAATTAAAAAAGAATAGTAAACTCTTTGACAAATAGGAAGCAAATTAAAATAGTTTTGGATAGAGATAAAGTCAAAAATGAGAAAAATAACTACATAACAACTAGAAAGAATAAAATAGAAAAAGAGATAAGAAAATATTATCAAAAAACATTTAAAACACGAAATACTGACTTCAACAGCTTAACAGAAGACTGGAAAGAAGAATACAGTTCCAGAAGCTATATTAAAGAAAAATGGTATAATAATCCCTTAAAACTGATTTCTCAAGAAGAACTAGATGAAATACTCCAAGTACTTCCAAATAATAAAGCTCCAAAAAAATTACAAATCAGTTATGAAATGTTAAAAAGGTTAGATTTAGAAGGAAAACTTTATCTAAAAAAGATACTAAACTGCTTTTTAAAATGTGAGGTTACACCATATAGATGGAAGCAAAGTCACATTTACTAATAGCAAAACCAAAGCCATAGAAGTGTGAACTCATCAAAACAAAACCAATAGTGTTATTAGAAATTACATGAAAGTATTTCACTAAAATTCTCACAAATAGACTGAAAAATATTTGTAAGAGCAATAATATTCTGAGAGATTACAACTATGCAAGATTAACAGGAGAAAGTATAGTAAAATCAATACAAATTGTTAACAATATCTGAGGAAGCAAGAGAAAACAAAAAAGAGTTATGAATTCTTTTTAAGGATATAGCAAAGGTATATAATATAATTAGTCTCAATATGCTAGTCAAGGCCATAAAAAGAATCAAAATTTCAAAAAGTTTTATATGAATCATAATGTATTTATTTCACAATAAAGAATTTAGAATGATATATGAAAAAGACCTAACAGAAGCAATTATTGCAGGAGATGAAATAGATCAAAAGGAATCTATTTTACCTTTAATATAGAGAATATTTTATAACCCTTTATTATGTAAGATCCAAAATAATGAAACAAAAGGATACAAAATATCAATTACCTAGAATTCAGACTTGAAAGGAGATAGTAGTAAAAAGTTAAAGTCATATCATATAGCAATAGCCATTATGGATAATATTATATGGGTAGTTCAATCAAAGGAAAATATGAAAAAAATATTAGAAGAAGCAATAATTATTTTATAAAGCAAATGACTTCCAAATTAATAGTAATAAATCAGTTTTAGTTACTATTAACAACTCTAACCAATACTATGAATAAGTCCAAACAGGAGTCAATAAAGAAGTAGTAAGTGAATTGGATAGAACTGAACAAGCAAGGTTCCTAAGGATTTGGACAGGCAATTAAAAAATAGCCATTAAGCTCAAATAATGGGGTTTAAGAAAATCAACATGATTATTAGGGTCCTAAAAATAAAAAGCTAACAGATAAACAAGCTCTTTACATTTTGAATAGAGTGTTAATATCAAGAATCGAATTCAGAATGCAACACTGTATACTATCTTGAAAAATGTGCAACATCTTAACAATGACATATAAAAAACTATTAGAAAATAAGGCCATATTATGCTGATCAATACTCAATAGTGTAATATATCATTCCAAGATTTATAACTTAGAGAGTGTTTGAATGTTATAGAAAAAATCCAGATAATAGGATTGTATAATAGATTAAATGATCCAGGACCAGCCAGAACCATAACAATAATTAGACTCAAACAAGCATAAGCCAGATACTGGAAGCCTGTCAATATGTTATATATATCATACTAAATTATATTCTAGGAAAAGGTAACTTTTTACAACAAGTATTAAAGTTGATCAATAATACAGGTATAACCTTTTAAAGTTGAAAATGAAATGACATTTTTTATTGGAATCAAGAAAATAGTTCAATTAAAGAATGCTTACTAATTGAAGAGTACTGAAAAGCAATTCCATCACTCAGAAACAATAAATTGATGTATATAGATCAGCTAGTCAACTATGAAAACAGAGAAATACAAAATTGGTAAATGCTTCAACTATTATAGAAAACAAGCAAAGGTTATATTCTAATATACTACCTATCTATAACTGAGATAATGCAGAAAAATAGATTAAAACAGCTTTTAGAATCCTGAAAAAAAGAATAGATAAAATAGAGCCTGGAATATTCTACTCTTAACATCAACTTTGACAAATGACAGAAACTTTGGGTGATTACAAGAAGCAAATTTCAATAGAAACAAATAATTTGGAGAAAACTGATACTAAATAATACTTCAAAACAGCTTAAAATAGAACACTTTGAATATATCAACCTTGTTAAAAATCAAGAATCAAAGCTAGCCTGATATCAAGGTTGCATAGAAAATATAAAGATAGAAGACTGATATATAATAGAAACATGTATAGAAAAAATACATATGGTTTTCTATCTCAATACAAGAAAGTCCATCAGAAGATTTTAATTATTGGAAATTTCAAGTTCCAAAGAAGCATTGAAAGGGATGATATATAGAACAATATATAATGATTAATTAACTACCTAGAATGAAAAAGCACTACAGGTTAAAATAAAAAATTAAGAAACAAATATTATTAAAGATCATATTAAATAAGGTGCCTACGAATCTCATTTAATCAAAATACTTAACTGCAACAAGTAAAAAAAAGACCAATGACATTTTACTCTGACGAATATCTTATAAGCTACAGAAGTACAAACATGAAAATAGAAGTAGCATGGATACAAATAGGAAAGGCAGGAAGAAAAAGCAAGTTCCAAACTGGAGTGGAGGATTGATCTTTATCTACTAGAGCAGAATTAGTAGCAATAGTTACTATATTACTAGTACTCTAGTAAATAACAAGATTGAAATCTTTACAGATAGTCAAGCCTATATCTTGAAGTGGAAAACTATAGAAAAGAGGACATAAGAATGACCTACAAAAGATGGTTAAAAGAACAAAACTGATTCTTATGAATATATATACTAGATTTTGTAAAAAAAAAAAAGCTGGATCTCAAGCTTATCAAGATTAAGGCACACTCCAATATCTAGTATAATAAAAAAGCAGATGCTCTGACTAAAGAAGTACTAAAATTTCCAGTGATAAAATGGAAAAAGTTGGTCTCACCCAAGATCATCACAGAAATTAAATAGTAATATATAACATTAAATACCCCTATAAGACAAGCTATTAAAAAAATTAATAACAAAGTAATAGCCTATCAATGGATAACTCAAGGTAGAACTAAAAGGAGATAGGACCAGAAAATCCAAAACCAACATAGATACATATGGAACCTAGTATAAGAACATTTTAAAAAAAACATACATGAAACACCTCATTTAAAAGCTTACAAAATAAAAGCTTTTCATTAAATTGATCAATAACGAGATGCCAACACTAATGAAGCTGACCCTAAGAAGACCGGATCTTTACAAGCAAGTAAAATATATTATGTGTAACCAGGAAGAGAAAACAATAGAACATTTACTAGAATGTTCAACTTACAAAACTCAGTGAAATGAGACATAACAAAAAGGAATAGAAGAAATCTTGAAAGGATTCTGAAAGCTCTTAAAAGAAAAAAAAACTGAATCAGAAGAGAAAGAGTTAAATTTAATAATAGATTATAGGATAGAAATAGGAGAAATTGATAAACAAATAGCTAAACTAATAGAAAAATCTTAGAAACCAGTCAGAACATACCAAGCTTTTATATGGGACTAATAAAGAAAGAATTAGTCACTAAAATAGTAGATTTGATATATTATAACAAGTTTATCAGAAAAGAAGCTAAAAAATAAATAATAAAGATACAAAAAAAAAGTATGTAATCACTTTTGAAAGAAAATATGGAATATAATATGTGAAAAAGTGATTGAATGGAAACAGAAATCAGGAATCTGCAAATATGTCAAGATAAAAAGACCATTATATCTATGAGGCAAAAAAAGAAAGAGCAAAAGTATAGAAAGTCGATTCAATAAGAAGTTGATATATAAGAAAAAGAGAATCGAAAATAAAAAGTTGAAAGAAATCCTATTAAATAGTGTGAAGTATGGTATGAAGTGGTTGGGTTTTGATTTTTGTTAGAGCTAAAAAGAGTGATCTATAGTAGTGACCTGTGGACAAGGATGTTAAAAGTTGTAAAGATTTTTATTTGAACCTCTAACAAAGTAATAAATTACTCTCAAAGTTACATTTAAAGAGATAATATAATCAAAAGAGTGAGTTAATTAGAAAATTAGTTTTAACATTTCATTTAATATATACAATCTATAAATATTTAATAAAGCATACATAACTAATTTGACAGATATATAAAAAAAAATAAAATAAAAATTAAAAATTAAAAGACTCCATATCTTTCAAAAAATCTCTATTAGAAACTTTTTATTATAAGAATTCAATATTCTGGGATTCTTTTTTTTTTCTTATTATTTGAAAAGACTTATTTATTT
The DNA here is from genome assembly GCA_910592055.1 of Acaulospora colombiana. Lineage (NCBI taxonomy): Eukaryota > Fungi > Glomeromycota > Glomeromycetes > Diversisporales > Acaulosporaceae > Acaulospora > Acaulospora colombiana. The sequence goes on from CAJVPT010002510.1 coordinate 15,844, forward strand.
ATGAACTTGATTGTTTTTTTATAATTATATGAAATATATATTGTCTAATTAGATTCAATATCTTGCTTGATACTTCTTTTTTTTAATCTTAATTTTATATCTATCTATATAAAAGAATAAAATAACTGATAGTAAACCACAAGTTCTTAATTAAAGAAATTTTACTGATAAATATTTTTTATTGCTTAAAAAGCCAGATTCTTTAATAATCTTTTTGCTTTGCAATAATAGAAGAGTTCAGTAAAATACTTATTGATTACAATATTATTATATAATATTTAAAGAAATGTATTTTCAATTTTAGAAAGGATAGTAACTCACAATCTTTTGCTTTTTATTTTACAACCTAATTAAGATAAAAAAATAATTTCTTTCATATACTTTGTCTGACTAAAATAATAAGAAATTGAAGATCTTAACTTAAACAAATAACTATTTTTTTAATATTTATTTTATGTTATTTTTTTTTTATTTACGGGCTCATGCCTAATCTTTATTAAGTTCCAAATTTCATTTATACAATTGCGCAATGCGCATATACAGGGGTGTATATTTAGAATAAATAAAGAATTCGATAAGCTAAAACTACTTCGAGGCTTATTGCCCTCTTTTTTCAAAGAAGCCCATATCTTATTGAACATGTGGGTGTTATTAAAATTAAAAAATAAAAATAAAAAGAAAGGACCAGTCATGTGCTGTTTTGATGAGGTAACTGTGGTGTTTCTCAGTGTATGTCGGTTCTGTTTTGAATTTTCCTTTTGATGAGGGACTGGGGGAACTTCTCCTGAGTCTTTATGGAAATAAGGTAAGGATAAGGAGGAAGACTTTACAGTTTTGAGGCTTGTGGGGAGTGAGTAACCAAGAAGGCCCAGATGGTATATTGGTGTCTGCATAAATGACTTGAAAGTCTCCCAGTATATTTTCAATTAAACCCATTTCTATCTGAATATGGGTATACTTACTATCTGTACAACGTATTTCAGATTTAATTCCTTCTATAAGGACTGCACCTAGCCTCACAGTTGGCATATCTTGCTGGTAGCCATTAGTATTAATGATCGTCAAGGATCTCCCAGATTAGCTTGCCAGCTCGCATATCACTGCTGATATTTTTGACCTCGAGTTTCGATTGGTGTGGTGATGTTAACCTTCCAATCTTCCAGCTTGAGATTTTTTGGAGATAGGATGAAAACTTCTTGGTGTACTATGTACACTAGCTTTACCACTGAGAGTTCCTGATCCTCTTCTTCAATTTTTCCAGTTGGACTTTTCTGAACAGTAGAAGCAGAAACCTACCTGATATGCAATCAGGAGTAGGTGGCTTTGATTTTTAAAAGGAAACAATTAAGTATCTTGTGACCTTTGCCGTGATTGGACGGTCTCTTTCTTGTATTCAATAATGTAACGGAAGCTTGTCCTGTATCCACCCGCATGAGACAGTGTGACTTATGGTAGACCTCAGGTAAAGATGGGTCCCTAAAGTAATTGATAGGGATATAAGTGAGGACATAAGTCAGGCTAACTTTCGACTATAAAGACATAAGTCAAGCTGACTTTTGGCTATAAGAACATAATATTTTGATTATAAAAATATGTATAACTTAATAAAATATTATTATTATATAATTTTATTTTTTAAAAAAAATA
>CAJVPT010002511.1:0-17488 GCA_910592055.1 Acaulospora colombiana
ATAAAAGTAATAAATATTTATTTTAATACATTATAAATTTTCGCATATTTTTAAAAATTTTCATTATGAAAAAACTCTGGAGTTTTTATTAAAAAAATTTTTCCTTATAAAAATTTTTCGAAGATCTTTGAAGATTTCCAGAGATTTTTTCAAAAATTTTCGAAAACTTTTTTTATGGTGGAGATCTCTGGAGATCTTCATCCAAAAAATTTCCTGATATTGTAATTAGTGCCACCAGTTCTGCCCTTGTGGATGAGGGCCAGTTTTTGCCTTCAATCTGAAATTTACTTTTTTTTTCAGCTCCTTTTGTTTGTATCCATGTTGCATCCATTTTTGCATTTTTATTTCTATAGTCAATTAAGAATCTGTCGAAGTAAAAGGTCAACTTCTTCTATGATTCTTGATTGTGCTGGAGAATTTCAAGTAGGTAATCTTGATATATTCCTTGCTTGATATTGTCTTTGAGTATTTCTTGTTTCCAATCTTCTATTAATACTTGTTCTATTTTTTTAATTTGATTATTTGTCAGATCTTGGGTTTCTAGGACTATACTCTTGATTATTATACTATTTGATTCCAATAGGAAACAAGGAACTTTTAATGATTGCACTTTTCTAGTATTTTTTTGATAGTTTAAGAATTGTATAGTATAGACCAAATCTGATTCTATTTCTATATTATATTCATTCCCATTTCTATTGTTTAGTAAGCATCCTGTGCATTTAGTAAGAACTGTTTTTAGACTATTTTCTGTTTCCTGATAGTTAAAATAATGAATTATTGCAGTACCTTGACTATTCTCTCGAATTAGTTTTCTCCATACTATTTGTGGATTTTCTTTCTGAACAATTATCCAGGTTTTCTTTCTTTTATCTCTGCTAGGCTCAAGTTTAGTACATTTTGGTAGTCACTTTTTTTTTCATCCCTTTTTCTAAAGTGTTATGAGGCCTTCTATACTTTCTTTAGTTGTAGTTCTTTATAGGATATCATACTATTCTAGAATAGAACCTTTGCTAGTGTGTTGGATAAGTTGAACCATTCTCCACTTTCTGAATTTTATGGAGTTTTGGTTTATCAGCTGGTTTATATACATTAATTTGTTATTTCACAAAGATGGTATTGCTTTTCTATATTCTTCTACTATTAGATATTTTTAAATTGAACTCATATAAAATTTTTCACTTACTTTTTCTGCAGATCCTCTGACCACTCACAAAAAAGATATTCACAAGAAATTTTTATATTTCTTGATTAATAAAGTCTTACTACTCTCCTTAAACCAACTTGAAATAATATTTAAAGAGTCATCTTTATCTTTATCTTTCTCTTGTAAACATTTTTCTCAAGTAAAAACCTAACTTTCAGTGACCAAAGTCATAAACTCACCTTTTCTACCAATGGCAAGAAAGTTCTGAAAGAAAGAAGAACTGAAGTGCTTCCATCTATTCATATACTGGAAAAACAATACATAGCCTCTTCTATGATAAGAGACTTATCTTGAAGACAACCATCCACTCCCTTGTCATGTGTTTGGCTTTAAGAGTACTCTTTCTTGATTTTTTCTGGAGAATTTTACCTACCTCAGTTTGATCCTGAATTTCGAGTAGCACAAAGTTTCTCAAGTAGTGATTGGCTAGTAGAAAACACGTCAGTAAAAGAATGTAAACAAGTTCTTATTGGTCATCTCACATGTTTGAATGCATTTCCTCAGTTCCATAAGAACCTGGGATCTACCGTAAGACATTAGTGATGTGATGCAGGTGGATATAGAACATAGTCTCTCCTATATCAGTACCTTAATCAAGAAAGAAAACCAACAGTATATTCTATGAATCTATCAAGTAAAACTATATCCACAACAAGACTCAAGAGTATATAGAAAGAAGACAATACCTAAGAAGTGTCGTACCTATCTTTTAGAAGCATTAGATTGGTAGGCTAAGAGATTTATCATTTGTACCAATCAAAAGGCAGGACCAATGTGTAGTCTGAAGAAAAAAGAACTATGGCTCAACCTCTCAAGATGATAGTACTCTGGGGAAAACAACATAATATTTATTAAATCCAATAAAGCAAACTGAACATGTCAAAACTTTCTTTTTTAGAATAAAATCATCGCAATGGCAAAGAAGGATAGGTTATTGAATGACGGGCCTCTCCTCCCAACACTCACACAACTTAAGAAAAGATACTTTGACAGTATCATTGAGCTACTTCTCTCCTATGTCCTAGAACCCCCTCACAACCCCCGACTTATTATCACCTGGAAGAATATCGACAGAGGTCCCATACTAGATAGGGTAAGGTGGAAATCAAAAAAGAAGACTGGAGCTGGGAGACAAGAAACCACAACATGACTGTACTGAAAGCAACTAAAGAAGAGACATTGTGATCTGGACTAATGAAATTCTCAAAGAGTAATCAGCCAATGGTACAAAGTAGTAGTAGTAGCATAGTTTTCAAATCACTTCATATCAAGACCAACTCCCCTTTCCCACCAGTACCTTCTTAGTTGTATGCAAAGTCTTCTCTCCTATTTAATCTTGTATAGTCTTTGTTTGTAATTATAGGATAGCCTGAAAGATAGAATTATAGTAGTGGGATAGATACCTTTACTATCAGATTTAAATATGAGAAACACATTAATTCGAACACAAACAACATAGATTCTTTCTTAATTTTTCACACTAGTAGATTCCTTTACTAGCCCCTTTATTTTTAAGAAAGAGTGGCACTACTACGAAGTAGGTTTTTTCTTATCGAAGTTTTACTTGAAAAATAGCAGTAGTTTATCTATATAATATATATGTAATATCTACTATATTCAAATAAAATATAGCTGTGCTAGCATAAAAAAAAAAAAATTTTTTTAAATTGAACTATTGCCTTTGGTCCATTCAAAAATATCATTCCACTTCCAGCTCTAGAAAGTTAGTCCCAAGTCTTTAGTCAACTTTAGAACTTGTAATGTGAAATTTCTTTTATTATCGAGGTGACCTAGAAATTTATATAAAAGAAGATTGTGAGGCTCCTAGTGCTTAATCTACACTTGTTTCAATCTATAATTGTAATAGTCCTATTAAGCCCTGATTATTTATTCTATTACAGAATCCAGTTATTTGGCTTTCTTTTTGACATCCATATACTTTAAGATTGTATATCTTCGGATGTGAATTACACTATTGAGGATAGATCTACATAAGACTGCTTTGTTTTTGAAGTGCTTGTAATATACTGCTGTCAAGTTATTGCATATTTTCCAGGACAATATGCTATGCTGTATTCTAAACTCTATTCTTAGAATCAATACTCTATTTAGTATATACAAGGCTTGTTTATCAGTTATTTTCTTATTTTTGAGAGCTCTTGTAACAGTATTGATTTCTTTCAAGATCCTTTCTTTGAGTTCGATTACAATTTTCTGATTGTATGTCCATATTCATAGGAATCTTGCTTGCACTTCTTTATCTAACTTTCTAACCACTTTTTTGTTGATTCCTGCATGACTTTTTCTGGATAGTGGTTAGAAATATTGATAGTAACTAATATTGACTTGTTGCTATTGATTTGAGAGTAATTTGCTTTGTAAAAGATTCTTGTTATTTCTAGGATCCTTTTCATATCTTTTTTGGACCTTGTTATCTATGTGGTATCATCCATAAAAGCTATAGCTGCATATTTTGATTCAAGCTTTTTAGTGGTGATATTATTTAGATCAGGATTTCATAAAACATTCATTTTGTATTCCTGTTCCATGTCTTCTTGGATTTTGCATAGCAAAGGGTCATAAAAAATTCTTCATATCAATGATAAGGTGGTTTCTCTTTTATCTATTCCATCTCCTATCCTTATTAATTCCATGAGATCATTCTTGAATATTACTTTAAACTCCCTATTTTGGAACAGGCTTATCATGATCTTGATAAAATCTTTGGATACTTTAATCCTTTTCATTGCTTTGATTAGTATTTTCAGGCTAATTATATTATATACCTTGACTATGTCTTGGAAGAGTATTCACAACTCTTTTTTGTTTTCTCCTGCATTTTCATAGATATTATTGAGAATTTGAATGGGTTTTTGCTATGTTTTTTCCTGACAATCCTGTATAGTTGAACCTAAAGATAGGTAATTAAAAGAGGAGGCAGAAACAAAAATCAAATGTTATTTACTAAAAAACATTAAAATTTTTAAATTAATAACTATAAAAAAACTATCCACAATTATTTTCTATTATTCAAATCATTGATTTATAACATTTCCTGATTTTTGTTCTTATTAAAGTGAAGAGCTATGAATTTTGTTTCTCAAAAAGGGATATAAGTAATCTATGAAATTTTATATGTTAAATACTTTAGGGACCTATCATTAGTTGGAACCCTTAAGGATATTGTTAATCTTGCAAGTGTTTTTTATTCTGGTGATTAGAATTTTGATAAAGCACTTTCTGATAACTTCCAGTTATACAATTGGTCTTATATTTACCAATTCATATCCCCATGGTTTTGATTTAGCTATTAAATATATGTGGCTTTGTTTTTAACATACAGGTATAACTTCCCATCTTAAGAAGATATTTCACATCTTTCGTAGGTATTCTTTTTCTTCTTGACTCAATTTCTTTAGCATTTCATAACTAATCTAGGATTTTTCTGGAGCTTTGTTATTTGTAAGCATATAGAGAGTTTCTTCCAATTATTTTTGTATGATTGATTCTAGAAGGTTGTCATATTATACATCTTGGATGTACTGCTTGGGATCATATTTCTTTTTTCACACTTCGGTAAGATTGTCAAAGTTGGCTTCTCACTTTTTGAAGGTCTCTTGATGGTATCTTCTTATTTCTTTTTCAATTTCTTTTTTGTTTGTCATTATGTAATCTATACCATCTTACTTGAATTTGATTCAGTCAAGTATTATTTTGCTTCTTTCTTTATTTGTTAGTGAGTTTACTATCTTCTTTTGATTGTGTTTGAGATCATCATATCTTTGTTCTAAAGCTGATTTGATCTCTTCTCTTACTTTTTTGACTTTTAAGTTTTGACTTATAAACTTGAACCCTTCTATTACATCTTGGATATCTTTTTTCAAGGATATCCAGGAAATATTAGAGATGCTGAATTGGATGCAATAGTTTTTTATATGATGATGTGAATTATGGATAGTATTATGTTTTTTGATAGCCACACTGAGCTTCTGCATCTTTATTATTTCTTTTGATGCTTCTGCTTTCTTAAAGACTATTTTTATTTGAAGAGCTCTTCTATATCACATAAATTCTGAACTGTGTTTGTATCGTTTCTCCTTATTTGATATTAGTTTTTTGGTTTCTAATTTGTTAAAAGCTGCTCCACAAATTAAATCTTCGAAGGTTTTCCAGATTTTATTTACTAGTAGTTCTTTTTCATTTTATTAGGTTTTTTATTAAGCATAGGTTTCAAAGAAATTTTGAGTTTATAGTTCAGACTTTCTCAAAATGCTTGCCATTGTTCAGGGGAAGTTCCTTTTAGATCAATTCTTCGTATTTTGGATATTGTGCAGTGTTTAATGGTCTTGTTTCTTATAAATAGATTATTATCATATAGGATTATCAAAAGCATAGTATAATTACTTCCAGTAGTTTCTTTCATATCTTAGTTGTCAAATTATAGAATTATGTATTTTGCCAAGCTCTGTAACATCCAGATGAAATCTATTCTACTACTACTTGTAACATCTTGTCTTTTAAGAGTTTTGTCTTTTCTTTTCTATATTGTCTATATATCTAAAAAAACCTATTCGTCAAAAAAGTTAAATAGAGGAATTTCAGGTTACCATAAGGGTCTAAAATATGTCCTGGATGAGAATGTTCTATCTTTTGATGAGTTGTATATTGTATTAAAGTCACACATTAAAATTGTGTGAAAGTCTTGCCCATATTTTTCTTTAATATAGCTTATTAAATTGTTTTGTACTTTCTTGTATCTATATCTATCTGATAGAATGTAAATCTGTATAATATAGATTTTATTCTTTTTTGTAAACATGTTAATAGTAATCATATAGCTATCTGTCTCTTCTACTGATACTACTTTATAGATATATTTGTTAGTACTATGGAAGTGTTTGTATTCTTTCTGGTTACTGAAAGTTTATTTTGCATTATTATATATTAGCTTGGTCTTGCACAATTCTATTACTTCTATATCTTGTTTGCTTATGTCTTCTATAAGATTATATTAATTAGTTATATCAATAATACCCCATATATTGTGTATGCCTATTTTTATTATTTTTTTTTCAATGTCATTTTTTTTATCTGGCTAGGCCTTGGGTTGCTAATAGGTTCTCTATTGCTTCCTGTGACTGGGTTCTTGAGTTTTTCATTATTTCTTTGTTTTCTTCTATCAGTTTAAGTTCTATAGATTCTTCTTTGATCTCTTGGAGATGGATCTTTTGGATATTTCCTTCTTGAAGATCAATAATTCTTACCATAAGAAGAGGAGGAACCGATCGATTCATTATCAGATGAGTCTATAGGTATCTTATTATCTATTTCAACTTTTCTATCTTATGCTTTGGCTCTTTTTCTTTCAGTATAATAGGTCTTTTCATTTTCTGTTACTGTATTTTTAATACTTTATGAGAGGTGTAGCCCTTGTAAGAAAATATATTATTTACAGGCTTTGTTGAGAGCCTCTTTTGGGGCAAAATATATGACTGTAAAGTTTTGTTTCTTTAGTGTAAAGGGATTTTTTGAGGTGTAATATGCTTTTGCTTCTGTATAATTGAGCACCCTAGCTACCAAACTTGAGTAGGATTTGTTTGTGCTTAGCAGTTTTGTTGAGTTTTTGTTTCTTTCTATTAGAATATTATTGATCTCTGTCTGTTAGTTTTTTCTTAGAGAAGATGGCTCTAGTAGTTTTTGTTCCTAAAGGGGTCATCCATAATGTTTTTGGATTTGTTTTGAGGTAACTATGTCACTTGATATAAGCCTTGATCCTTATTTTTATTTTAACCTTATAGATATGTATGTTTTGCACCTTACCATATCTCTTGAGATATTTTTTTATAAGGCGTTATGAAGTTTTAAGTGTTATATCTATTAGACTAACATACTATATATTCTCTTTCTTTTTCTCTTTTTTTGATTGAAAGATCTTCTTTTCTAATATCTCTATATTTTGCATTAAGTTGATGCTCGTGTTTTTGAGTTGTTGTAGACTGAAAGCTTTTTTTTTTCTATTTATCTTTTCTAAATATTTGAGAAGATCTTTTTTCTTTAGATGGAAACTCAACCATTCATTTCTATTAATAAATTCTTTGTGAAGAAGGTTGTGCTTATTTCATGACAATTTCAATATACTACCCAAGTATATCTTAATCTCTTCTTTATTGTTTTCTGGAATATTGACTATCATTGCTCCTACTTTATATTTGTTCCTTTTGTTTATGAAATAGGGATTTAGTGTTGGGATTACTTGCCTGTTTCTTGTTGCATAAAAGCTATACTCACTTATATTATAGCCTTGAATTTTGCCTTTGAGAGTTTCTGCTTCTATTTTCTTTTGTTCCTAATCTTCTACTATTGTTATTTAATTATCTAATATTGATTCACTTTCTATATCAGTAGTGATCTCCATTGAAATGGATGGTATTTTTGTCAATTTTTCTTTGATTATATCCAGATATCTATCTTCTATGTAGGGTTGAAGCAGATTCTCTTCTTTTTCCTTTCCTTTATGCCAAAGCAAAGTAATATGTTATATAAGAATTCATTCCTTGTGAAATGTTATATTATTTATTACTAGGATTCTGGCAATAATGCTATCCAGTATAGTATATGTTTCTGGAGCATCTGTTATCATGCCATTGTGATTGGTCATATTTTTTTGTTTGGCAATTTGTTTATAGCCTATAGTTTACCTGTTTCATTATGCTTTTTTGCCAATTAGACTAGTATGTCAATAATATCATCTTATCTATTGTTTACTTTCTAAAGTATCTGTTTTGTTTTATTTATGATAGGATTTATATGTATATTGTATAAGTATTTTTTTAAACATGTGATTGGATAAATACTATTATGTATTATTTTTTCATTTGATATATATGATAATAAGTTGTTATATTGATATTAGGGAGTCTATAATATGCGGCTTCTATGTATTTACATATTCAGTATTTGTTTATTAATATGTAACTGGCTGTAATCAATTGTTGATCTTGCTTTAGATAACAAGTGCTGATTAATTATATACATTCTACTTTGTTAATCTATCATATTCTACTGTTTTGTTATAAATCAATCGACTTGCTTTGATACATATCAATCAGATAAAAAGTTAATGAGTTCATGTTTGCATGATATAAATTAGTTGATCTGGAGTTGTTATATTGTTGTTATCTTTTAACTGTTTAACCAAAGAGACTTGAACATTCTCCTGGGTTTTAGTTATCTTTGAGGTTGTACTGATTTATTGAAGTAATCTATTGCTTTTGAAACTTCTTTTAGTATCTAGAAAGGTATTAATCTGCATTGACCTGGCTAAAAACTTTGTGAAATTGAGATTGAGTCTCAATAAGCCTACTGTAAATCAGTTTGATTTTGCTTTTTCTTCTTCCTAAAAGTAGAAATAATCTAGAAATATTTGTCTTTCAAGCTAAGCAAAACTCTTTCTTGTTGTTGTAAAGTAAATTTTATTGCTTAGAAGTATATGGTTGTATCCTCTGAAGCTTGCTCTTGCATAGAAGAGTTTTTGTGAATTTTTCAAGAAAATTATCAAAAAAAAATTTTTTTTGAATCAGCAGAATGATTTTTTTTTTTTTTTTTTTTATATAAAGTCTTATATTTAATACCTAGTTGTGAATTTAAAAATATATATATATACATATATATTCAAAAAAAATATTATTTATTTTTAAAATTTATTTATTTTTATTATTATTATTATTTTTTTTTATACTAGCACAGCTATGTTTTATTTGAATATAGTAGATATTACATATATGATGTAGATAAGTTACTGCTATTTTTTAAGTAAAACTTAGATAAAAAAAAATCTACTTTGTGACAGTGCCACCCTTTTTTAAAAAAATAAAGGGACTAGTAAAAGGATCTACTAGTATGAAAAAATTAAGAAAGAATCTATGTTGTTTGTGTTCAGATCAATATGTTCCTTAAATTTAAATCAGATAGTAATAGTATCTATTCAACTACTATAATTCTTTCTTTTAGGCTATATTATAATTACAAATGAAAACTATACAAGATTAAATAGGGAATAAGATTCTGTATACAACTAAGAAGGCACTGACAAGAAAGGGGAGTTGGTCTTGATATGGAATGATTTGAAAGCCATGCTACTATTATTACTTTTGTATCGTTAGCTAATTACTCTTCGAGGGCTTCATTAGTTCAAATTATAATGTCTCTTCTTTAGCTGCTTTTAATATAACCATATTATAGTTTCTTGTCTCCCAGCTCCAGTCTTTTTTTTTTATTTTTACTTTATTATATCTAGTATGGAATCTTTATCGATATTCTTTCAAGTGATAATAAGTCAAGGATTACAAGAGGATTCTAGAACATAGGAGAAAAGTAGCTTGATAATGCTATCAGGATTTCTTCCCTTAGATTGTATAAGCATTAAAAGGGAGGGGCCTGTCATCCAATAATCTGTTCTTTTTTACCATTGCAACAGTTCTATCCTAGAAAAGAAAATCTTGACACATCTGGCTTGTGCTTTATTGGATTTGATAAATATTATACTATTTTTTCTAGAATACTACTATCTTGAGAAGTTGAGCCATAGTCCTTTTTATTTTAGACTGCATATTGGTCCTGCCTTTTGGTTGATACGAATAATAAATCTTTCAGCCTACCAATCTAATGCTTCTAAAAAGATAGACATGATACTATTTAGGTATTGTTCTCTTTCTATGTATCTTTGAGTCTTGTTATAGGCATAGTTTTATTTGAAAGATTCGTATAATATATTGTTAGATTTCTTTCTTGATCAAGACATTGACATAGAAGAAACTGTATTCTATATCCACTTGCTCCACAGACCTAGTGTTTTATGGTGGATCCAAAGTTTTTATGGAACTGAGAAAATACATTCAAACATATGAGGTGACTAATAGGAACTTGTTTATATTTTTTTACTGACATGTTTTCTGCTAGCCAGTTATTGCTTGAGAAACTTTATGCTACTCAAAATTCAGGGTCAAATTGAGGTAGGCAAAATTCTTCAAAAAAAACTGAGAAAGAGCACTCTTAGAACAAACACATGACAAAAGAGTGGGTGATTGCCTTCAAGATAAGTCTCTTATCATAGAAGAGATTCTGTGTTGTTTCCCTAGTATGGAAAAGATAGTAGTACTTCAGTTCTTCTTCCTTTCAAAACTTTCTTGCTATTGATAGGAAAGGTGAATACATGACTTTGATCACTGAAAGTTAGGTTTTTGCTTAAAGAAAATGTTTACAAGAGAAAGGGGAAGGTAAAGATGACTCTTGAAATATTATTTCAAGTTGGTTTAAGAAAAGTGGTAAGACTTTATTAGTCAAGAAATATAAAAATTTCTTGCAAACATCTTTTTTGTGTATGGTTAGAGGATTAGCAGAAAGAGTGACCTGTTTTTAAAATTTATTATTATTTGAACATTTTAAAATTTATTAATAATTCAATTAAAGTTTATAAAAAATTAAATTAAAGATTATTTTAAGTTCTATTTTTATATAATTTAACTTGACTTGATGTAAAATTAATTATTCAAGTATAATAAATTAATATATAAAAAGATTTGATATTTTTGATAATAGGTTTTCTAATAAACTTGAACCAAAACTTTTATTTAAGGATTTAAGCATATTATTTGCTATACTATAAATTCATGAATTTATTAATTTGACTTTTCTTATTTGTACTTGTAAAAATACAATTTTTTATAGTCTTATTATTTATAAAAATAGAATAGTTAATTATTTTTTTAACTATTTGCTTAGTCAATTTCTTTATTGGTAAAAGAAATACATGATTTAATCAATTTAACTCATTTATATTATTAATAGTATAATTTATACGTATCGTTGATTAAGAATATAATGCATTAGCGGTAATGCGGTTTACTCAAGCGAGAGAATTTCTATATTTTGAAATCAATCTTCCAATGAGTAATAATGGTAATTATGAAACATGCATCCAATACTAGATCCTATTTCCTAATTAAGATGAACTAATAAAATATGCATGGTCATAATTGAGGCACAGCCATTACAAGTGAAAAGCATTTCATAAGCGCATTTTTTTTCGCGTTTTTCATGTTTCATAAATAATTGCCAATATATCAAGGGCTTTACAAAAAAAAAAAAAAAAACGACAAATTTTAAATAGATATAAAGTCAAAAGATAGAATTTGTCCTTTATATTTGAAAGAAACAATCTAGACAAATGATCATAAAAATAGAGAGAGACTTTACTATATCGACAAAATTCCAAAGGAGGGACTATTTCACAAAGAAAACATATCAATGAAAGACTAATTGAAGGTAGACTAAATACGAGTAAAATCTATATGATATGAACTGGTAATAAATAAATAAGAGCAAGGAAATCTACACATAAACAATACAGAATAATCCTATAACCTATTCCATTTCCATGTCAAATACGCCTTCGTTGTGCGATTCTTTTTGATCTGCGGTACAAACAAGTTTGTAAGTTTTAAGTAAACTCTGGTGAATTCGTTCGAAACTAATACATACCAAATGCGTGATTTGAGTCCTCGTCGCCACTCTCGGCGCCAGATTTGGTCGAATTGGCTTGTTTAAGTTCGGGATGAGGTTGTGGAGGAGCCAAACGTCCGGAGACCTGATTCGTAGCGCCATTGTTGTGTTTCGCGTCGTTATTGTGTGGTACGGTGACACCAGGAACGTAGGCCAAATTGGAGGGGGAAGTCTTAGAAAGAGGGGAATTGGCGAGATTGAGTAATGTATTACGATCATAAATAATTCTGGTACCTGGTTATTAGGTATCAAAAGAAATAATTCGTTATTAATAAGATATTCAATAGCAAAGGATTCACAAGTCTCGCTTGTGTAGTCATTCTTTTACATGATCACCTCTTTTATAAACATATTTAAACCTTTCGCATATACATTGGTTGCGCTCAAAATTAATTACCGACTTAAAGGGAACCTCCTATACATGACGATAATCTCTTCATAAATATACGTTGAAAAACTATTGCGATCGTGATATACCACGGATCAAATGATAGTAGCACTAGTCTAACCTCAATTGTGTAAATATAACACGAACACACAAAGAACTAACCTCCAGGTGTACTAGAATAAATTGTTCCCGAGGGTGTCGTACTGTATCCTCGTGGAAGTGATGATCCTGAATCTCCCTTTTTTATGGAAGGAATATCTCTCGCAATCGTTGCTGATGACATGGTAGTAGTCGAGAAGGTAATATAATCTTATGTTCCAAGTAGTGCCTTTCGATGCGAATTAGTCCCTTCTTTGAAAGATTGTAAGACCAACAAAAGGTGGCAAAGATGGGAGTCCTAATGGTCAAATATTTTTATAATTGCATTGTGATCAACGTCAGAAGGTGGTAACATGAGTAGCACCAAAATTTATTTACACGTTACATTTGTACATAATCAATTGAAAATCAAATTTCGTGGGGATCGTTTTTTATTGTATAAAAAGAAATGAATGAATTAAAGTATAAAGAATTTAAGAATTTTGAAAGTCATGTACCCATTTATTTATTATCTTTAAAATTTCTTAAATTTTTACAAAAAAGCTTGTAGATAAAATTTAATATTATAATCTATAATATATTGTGTAGACTTAGAAAATACTACACATGCAGTATTCAATAAAATTCATAGCACTTATTAACCTTTTGTATATATATAATCTTTGATGGAAATATTAATCAGTAGAATAAGCTAAAAACGTTTTTATTTTATGTGAGCTAATTTTAAATAGAAACAAAATTTCCAGGAAAAAATCCTTATTGTTTCAATTTATACAAAGAAGAGTTTTAAATTTAATGTCGAACAAAAGCTCACAAGGAACGAACCGCAGTTTGGATATTGTGTACCAAACCGGTTGACAAGGACCAATAATATCATTCAAAATGATATCCATTCCCTTCTGAGGAGATTTCAATTAATTATTCCTGTTCGTTTGTAAGCAAAAAAAAAAAAAAAAAATGAAAAGTCCAAAGTCAGCACTTTTAGGAGGAAAATCGAGATTCTTAAGAATATTTGGTAGGGCTTTCACTGAAGACTCAAAAAATAGGGTATTATCCCGAAGACAAATATCGTCTTTATCCCCTACAAAATCCCAATTCCTCCATGATATTGAGGTCGAAGATGAAGGATTTTACACTGTCGAGGACTTGGCCGTCAAGATAGGTAAATTTCTTATTTTACCTGTTCAATATATCTTCGTTTATGACAGAATGAAATTTCTGCAAATCATAAACATATTATTTAGATTAATTATTTTTATGATTTTTATGATTTTGCAGTTTATTTATCATCCATTTCAACCTAAGATAATTGAAAACGTAGTATATACGTGCCGATGAAATTACGCTAATTCCACATTAATAATATTTGTACATTTGTTGTGATACTACTTAGACTTCCTTATTAACCTTCCGTATGAAATTGCCGCGTACATACTCATGTTTGTTGATTTTCAAACATTATGCCGAATGTCGCGCGTGTCTCGAGCTTGGTATCGTATTTCTCGAGACAACGGACTTTGGCGTGACATGTACAGAATGAATGATGGATGGAATGCATCCATACCAAGAGATGTAATTCTTGCAGGAGAAGTGGACTGGAAGAATTTGTATAAGAATCGCCATACCCTTGCAATACGGTGGAAGAAAGGAGAATGCGAGAAAAGGTATCTCAAAGGACATGCGGACAGTGTGTATTGCATACAGTTCGATAAACGTAAAATTGTTACTGGATCTCGTGACAAGACAATCAAATTCTGGGACATTAACACTGGAACTTGCTTCCAGACACTATTTGGTCACGACCTGTCGGTTTTATGTTTACAATATGATGACAATATCATGGTTTCTGGCTCTAGCGACACGACCATTATAATTTGGGATATGCAGAATTATTATCATACAGTTCCGCAAATACGACGTCTTGCTGGTCATTCTGCCGGCGTTTTGGACATTTGTTTTAATGGATCTCGTATAGTGTCTTGTTCGAAAGATACCACAATTAGAGTCTGGGACATTCATAGTGAACAATGCCTACTCACATTAGTAGGACATCGTGGTCCTGTTAATGCTGTCCAACTTCACGGCAACAGGATCATCTCGGCATCAGGTGATGCTCTCATCAAGCTTTGGGATCTGGAGACGGGTGTTTGGATTAGGGATTTCATTGGTCACACCCGAGGGTTGGCTTGCGTTCAGTTTGATGGTAAATGGGTTGTCTCCGGTTCAAATGATAAGACCATAAAAATCTGGGATGTGGAAACTGCCCAGTGTATCCGAACGCTAGAAGGTCATACAGATTTGGTGAGAACACTTCATTTCGACGAGGATAAAATTGTAAGCGGGAGTTATGACCAAACAGTTAAGGTTTGGGACCTCAAGACTGGAAAGCAGTTGTTGGACTTCCATCATGGTCATACGAGTTGGGTTTTTGACGTTCAATTTAGTAAGACTAAAATTGTTAGGTAAGGATGTCCGGTTTAATTTTCCTGGATTTTTTAAATTTGTCTATAACGATGCCAATTAATCACAGTTCTTTTTTTTATCACCAAACTTCTAATCAAATGAACTATGGTAGTACAAGCCAAGATCAAATAATCTTAGTCATGGATTTTGCCGAAGACTTGGATACAAAATATATTTTATAATTGCCATAGAAATTATTCCTCATAGATCACTAATTTTTAGATTAAGTCGGACATTCATTTTTCAATTTATATTCATTTTAACCTTTATCTTAGTAATTTTCTTCTTTCTTAATTAGTCTCTATATAAGTATTACCTCGTTTATATTTTAAACTTTAATGTCAATGATTTTCTTATTTCGCGTATCACTCTGCTTATGCGGGGCGACTTGAAATCTTTGCGATTAAACAAAGAAATGACCCATGGCGGTTTTGGAAATGGACGCATCAACTGCATTATCAATCTTTAACCTTGTACTGTGAAATCCAATTCGATCAAAGTTAGATCAGGAGCGTATGTGATTTTATTAAGTGATCTGACCAGCGCATAAATTTCAACGTGTCAATACTGAGAGTCCTAGTAATTCTAGAGCCAATGTGAGTCTAATGTTCGGGATCCTTTATCAATACCGACATCTTCTCTTCGATATTTTATATATGCATAGATAAAAATAAACATTTTTGCTGTTAAAGGTTGAAGATTTGTAGAAAGCAATTGAATTTTAAATTATAAAAATAATAATCCTAAAATAAATAAATTATTAATCAAAAATCATAAATAAATTTTATAAAAGTTTTTATAATATTTATATTTAATAGAAGATAGAAATTTTTAACAATAAAAGGTATATTGTCATTTTAATTAAAAATTCAATGTGACAAATATTTAAAAAAATATGTTCTTAGAAAAAATTATATAATATTACTTTTAAAAACATAAAAAAAAAGGTTTTTTATATTATCTATTGAACATATAAAATATGTTATATGGTTGTTTCCAAAAGTTTGAGTCCACTTACTATGTTTTTATTATAAATTTAACTTTGACAATTTTTAAATCATTAATTATACAGTCAAAAATTATAAAATTTGCATATATTATGTCTTAATACTTATTCTATTTCTTCTATTTTTTAAATCTTTCAAAAATAAAAATTTGATAAAAGAAGAAATTTTTAAATAACTTGAAAAAATATAATCAATAAAACTAATATTAAGATATAATATACTGTATATGAATTTTATAATTTTTGATTATATAAAAAAAACTCTTTCTCAAAAATCACCAGATTCTCATAATTTTCTTTTTAAATAATTATTCTAAGAAAAGACATAAAATCAAACAAAAGAAACATACTTTTGCAACAACAATACAAAACTAAAAAGACAATCCAATATAAAACAATATTATATTTGACACTTTAAATTAACTAGTAATTGAAAACTTACTTATTTATTAATTGCTCTATTTTCTCATTTTATATGAAAAGAAATAAACAAATAATAATTGATTCACAATCAGAAAAGAAAAACTAATATTAACTTTATAAAACTTGTAGTCAGGTCAATAAAAATTAATATTTTTTTTAATACTATAAAAAATCTTGAAAAGAAATAAATCAGTTTAATAAATCAAATAATATCAAATTCTTTAAGGTTCAGAAAAACTTTAAAGCTTCTTAAAGTTTAAATAGTTTAATATACAGTACAGATCTCTAATTATTTAATATTAAAATATATAAATAAATAGTATAAATATATATCTGTATAAAAATCAGCTTTCAAAATATATTTGATTAAGGTCTATTATAACAATATAATAAAGCTATATATTGGTAAGATTGATAGTCACAATAGAATAATATCAAGTGATTAATATTAACAAGCTATTAAAATATCTTAAATACAGGTAACAAATTGATTAAAATAAGTAAACAACACTTGTATCAAATAATAAACAACAATGTAAGTTCTATTTATATTAAAACAAAACTAGTAAGCTTAAAAATAGTTTCTAAAATAATATTAAAAACAAGAATTAATCCACTTATATAACTATTTATAATATAATACAACTATATAATAATAATATCAATATATACATATAAACTATTATGAATAAAGTAAAACAAATATTTCAGTTAGTAAATAAATGAAAAAAAGATATTATTAATATACTAGTTCAATTGATAAAAAAGTATAATAAAATAAATAAGCTATAGGTAATGATAAATCCCTAAAGTATTTAGCATATAAAATTTCACAGATCACTTATGTTCTTTTTTGAGGAACAAAATTCATAACTCTTTATTTCAATAGGGACAAAAATTAGGAAATACTATAAATCAATGATTTGAATAATGAAGAATAATTGTGGGTAGTTTTTTTATAGTTATTAATTTAAAAATTTTAATGTTTTCTAGTGAGAGACATTTGACTTATGTCTCTGTTTTCCCCTTTAGGGACCCATCTTTAGCTATAGGTTATACAACAAATTTCTCAACAAAAATATATAACTATCTATAATAATATAATGATAGCTACTCTAAAAACATGTATCATATTAAATAACATTATTGTCAAAATTTTAAAAATATATAAAATAACATTTTCTAAAAAATAAATCCTTATATAATATATTATTTATTTATTTGTTACTCTTTCCACTGATCCTTTTACCATATACAAAAAAGACGTTCGCAAGAAATTTTTTATTTCTTTGCTAATAAAGTCTTAATACTATCCTTAAATCAACTTAAAGTTTTACTTTAA
>CAJVPT010002512.1:0-17488 GCA_910592055.1 Acaulospora colombiana
TTCTGGTTTTTCCAAGAAAATTGCCAAAAAAGGAAATTTTTTAGGAAATTTAGGATCAGCGGAAAGAGTTTTTTTTTATGATTAGTGAAAAAGGTTTATTTTATATAATTTTTATATAGTTTTATAAATAATTATATATATATTATTCAAATATTACTATATAATATTTAAATTATTGTTATTATAAATCTACTTATTTTTATAATTAAATAAATAAAATAGTTTGAAATAAATAAAAAAAAATTTTTTTTAACCCTTTGTCAGGCTAGTTATATATACTTTATTAAATAGTTATAGATTATACATTATATATGTGACACTAAAGCTAAATCTCTAACTAATTCACTTATTAAAGTTTTTATTCAAAACTCTAAGTACAACTTTAAGAATGATTTATCGCTCCATTAGTAGTTTGGGTAGAAACTCTTTCAACTTCCAACTTTATAATCTATAGATCACTACTGCAGATCACTTTTCTAGATTCTAACAAGAATCAAAATTCAACCATTTTATTATATACTTAATCTTATTTCTTATAATTTCTATAAGATTTTTATTTTTATTTTCTCTTTCATCTTCTCTTTATCTTATAGGTTCATGGTTAGAATCTTTTTGCAGAGTATCTTGTTTTTTTTACTTCTTGAATCTTCTTGTATTTCATTCTTCTATTAATTCTTTGTACCTGTTTCTATTCTATAATTTTTTCACATCTTATATTCTAAACTTGTTTAGAATCTGGTTGTAGACCTTTTTTTGTATTCTTAAAATCTATTTTTTTGTTATTATTTCTACCTTCTTATTATAAAAATTTAGGTTAATAGTTTCTTTGATAATATTATTTTTTACTAATCCTACATAAAAGTTAAGTATACTTAAACTTGTTTGTGAAGCTACTTTTATGAGTTTGAAGGCTCATCTATTTATTTTATCAGTTAAAATAAATAAATAATTTTTAAGTAATTTTATAAATTAATAAATATTTATAATTTATAATAATTAAAATTTATAAAAAAATTACTTTATATTATACTATATATATTTTTTTAGTGGATCATAAACACAAGTTTTTACTTATAAATTCTAAGTGAATATGTTTTGAAGATCAAAAGGATACTTGATAATGAGTGACATTTTTAACAAAACAATGATCCAAAGTATATAAGTTACTTAATAAAAGTTTTTATTATAAAAAATGTATTAGATAATATAAACTAACTATTTAATAGTTTTAACTTGAATTTGATCAAAAATTTATAGAGTATTGTCAAAGGCAATATGGAAAAACATATGTCAAAAAATCCAGATGATTTAGAATGATATATGGATAAGGAATAAAAAAAAAATAAAAAATTTGATTCTAATTGGATTGATTTAGTTCATAAGATAATGTTGTATACTAATTATAAAAAATAACAAAAAATATATAACTTATTGAAATGACTAATTTGAAAATATCAGTTTTAAACTTTAAATATTCAAAGTTTCCTGTGTTTTCATGTAACCATCATTGCATAGTAAAAAAAATAAATTCCAATTTTTTTTTATTAGTACTGTATATCATTAGATTAATTGAAATAAAAATTGAAATAAAAATTGAAAGACAGATCTCTTAATGCAAGCTTTTAATTAAAATAATATAATAATAAACTTATGAATATTCTAAAATAAAATATAACGAAAATAAATAATATATATATATATATATATTTATAAACAATTTCTTTAAAAAGCTGATTAAAAAAAATAAATTAGAAATAAATTTCATATGGATTCTAATTGAAAATAATATAATGATTAAATAATTTATAATAGAAGTTTTATTTTAACCTTCAATAGCTAGAACAAAATATTGGTTCTTCTTATAATATTATATATACCATGGTTTCATAGTCTTTATCATTACAAATTATAAGTATTATAATCAAAATATGAAAAATTGTCTACTTTATAAAACTTTTTGGTAATAAGAAAATAAACTAAAATTATGAATCAAACATTCATAGAAAATTATTTTACTTTGAACAAAGATTTTTAATGATCTGATAATAAAATTTTTAAAAGAATTCCAACTTGCATTATCATTATTATACCGTATATACTCGTAAATTTCAATCTTCCTTTTTCTTATTCTTCCCTTTATATAATTTAATCTTGCAATTTAGTGATTAGTGAATAACCCGCTTACCAACTTGCTGACAATAAATTTTATAATTGAAATAATTTCTTTGCAATTACGGGAAGAATAAAATATTGCTTTGTAGATTGAATTTAGAGGTGATCCAAGAACATATGCCAAAGACAAGTTTGTCGGCACATGAAAATTTGCCAAATTGTCAAATGTCATTATACAACCGTCTGTTAATAAAACATGTCATGATGGCCAGGTTGAAAAAAAAAAAAAAAGATATGATGATAATTTTTGATATTGCAAATTAAATTACCATATGATTAGTGTAATTATATTTTTTAAAAAAAAATATATTGCAAAGAAAGACTTTGTTATACTGTATACTGGGTATGAATTATGTATGCTAAACAATTTTCCCAATTATGTACTAGAAATCATTTTTTTTTCGAGGATAATAAGTAGTTATCAAAGTTTTTAACCTTAACATTTTAGCATTATTCCTTAGGAAAACTTTTTGCGAGTAAAAAAAAAAAAAAAAAACGAACCCGTTTATCATTGTAACTTTGCATAATTACATTTGTTTTTTCGGTAATTACGCATATAAGGAATTCGATAAAAATTCTTTGATGATTATTAACCGATAATCATTAGCACGAGTGATCTCTCGAAAACAGTCGTTGAGCCATTTAATTTTATGATATCAGATGTGATATAAAGAATATCTTTATATAATTTTTTTACACTATTACAAAATCAGATACAGTAGTAATAATGTGCTTTTCCGCGAGCATCCAGACGTTGGATTTAAATAAAATCACCGAAACCGATATATACTGTATGTGAAAAAACAACTGCGGGATAATAATGTAGTGTAGATTTGGGATAGAAAGGGGAATATTTTTTTTCTAGTGTTAAAAGAAATAATGAAATTGATTTTAGCAGTGACAACAGATGACTATACTTTAATAACCATGAGAGGAATCGAGCTTAAAATAAAAAAAGCCCCGCGGTGCATGAACTAGAATGTTCATTTTTTTTTTTTTTTTTTTTTTGAAGGAAAATAAAATAAAACAACAATTGTATAATAAAATGGTGTAAGAATAGTAATTGATAGCGAATAATGTGATAAAAGGTTTTTGCAACACGACAAACATTTAAATTCACGGATCAATATTGGTAAATAAATTAAGAGATGAATCTAGTAGTAGTATTCGTGTATGGAGATATACTTTCACGCCAAATAATCTAAAAAGGGATTAGAAAGAAAAATGGGTATGCGTAGGGAATAAAGTATTGATCATATTACATATACTATGATGAGAGAGGGAAAAAAAAAAAAAAATCAATGCTGTCCAGAATCCGATGAATCACTACTTGAATTTACCTGCTGGCCTGATAATAGTCACGTGTTGATTAATTATTTTAAGGAACTGAATGGTTGGCTGGCATTAGAAATTAATATCTGCATACCTTGATTTGATATCGACAAATCTGTATGGTCTTCAAGAGCATGGTGACCAATACCATTCACACCATTCACGCCATTCATCATACCGCCGCCTTGAGGATAATTAAAATTCTTTTGTGGTTGACCGTATCCATTTTGCTTATTCTGCGGACGGTTATTGAAATTCTTGTTTTGTAGGCGTTGTCCGTTATTGTTATTGTTATTATCTGTGAACAGTGGTGAGGAAAAAAAAAAAATTACAATTTCGGATGTATTGGTCAGGAAAATTTGAGGAGATTGAAAGCAACCGAATAATTGGATACCTGTATTATTATTATTGTTGTTGTTGTTGTTGCTGCGTGGTTTTCCGGCCTCAACTCGGAGCCGACCATGATCTGAATTCATGGTCTGATGTGCAAAGATAAACAGATTTTTAAACAGCGGTCATTTTGATGATTCAAAAAGAAGATCGAGGGAAACACCGAAGCCCACCTTGTCATTATACGATAAGGCTTTCTTCATCGCATCGGCGGTTTTAAAATCAAAGTGAGCAAATTGCTTATTAGGCGAATATCTAATGTCGGCGACCTTTTTGAATAGATGGTGACACATAAAAGTTGAGTCAAACACGATGTCAGAGCAGTTCCATCAAATAAAAGAAGGGATAAGAATAACGGATATCTCTATCTATTTACCTCACTCGCGTTAAACAGACCTTCCAGATCGCTTCTATCCATCTTACCGCTCCATGACACGAAAACGGTGAATTTCTGATTGTGTCACGAACATCAAAAATGTGAAGTCGAATACGACATATGTTATGAATCCGACAGATGGTTTGGTCACGAGGAACTTACCTTACGGTGATGGTTATTATTATTAATATTACTATTATTATTATTATTATTGATATTATTGTTATTTCTATTATTATTGTTATTGTTGTGGAAATTGTGGTGGTTGTGGTTATTGTTGTTTGTACCGTTCATGCCGCCTTGATGGTTAAATCGGCGTTGTGGTGTTTGCAATGACATGGGCACGTGCATGTTTGGCATCTGCTTGTTTTCATTGTTGAAACGCAAGCCCATATTTTCCTCAAAGTTGGATTCACAGAGGGGGGCACGGAGGTCGTTACGCTGATTTTATTTGAAACGAAAAGGGTAGGAGGGCGGCAAATTTTCAATTAACAAATAAGCACTCCAAGGAAAAGCGGATGGTAATGAATTGCGTACGCTGTTATAATCCGAGTCCGCCGATTCGTGATTGGAATGACCAAGAATGGACGTGAAATTGTTGTGGAGAGAGAAAGGATGATTGACGCTGGTAGATGATGATGCCACGTGCTCTTCGGATTCGATCGTTGTGGAAAATGATTGGTTTACTATCGTTATCGAAAGAAAATGAGTGAGCGCACTTTGTTCACTTAACGTGCGGTCAACAAGCTCATAAGCGGGTATACCTTCTACGGGTGCCGATGAATGAGGAACATGTGTCTGTGAGAAGGTCTTGATTGTGCGGGTTATAGAGTTAGAATTGTGGTGGACGTGAAATGAGTGCGACAAAATCAGTCTACCTCATTCTGAAAGACATCATCAACTACCCTAGAGATGGCTTTCTTAAGCTCCTGTCGAATGTTGCTATCATTCTGTGTGAACTGATCCGGCGACCTGTTCTGAAAGAGGGAATGAAGGAACCCAAATGATTAATGATCGAAGAAAGCTTGGGCCGAGTTAATGAGCTCAAAAAGTGAACCTACTCTCAATTCGTTTGTCAGGTTGGTTATCTGATCCTTTAGTTCCTTAATTTGGTCGTCCTTTTGCTATTAAAAGTATTCAAAAGCGTTAATGATTGATCGATCCGATCACAGTAACACTAGGCGGAAGGATGGGAGAAGTGGCGCATGAAAAGGAAGATGCATCAAGACGAAACGTTCAACTTCTCCTTCTACCAGGGACTGCCTGCGGGAGAGGGAATAGAGAGAGAACTTACGCAAACGATTGTCTTTAAATCGGTTATTAATTTGTCTAGGGTTTGTAGAGGGTTACTATCCATAGATTGTCGCTTGCGGAAAGAAGGAGCATTCAGTTTAGTTGTAACTGGAAGTTTAACGAAAGCAAAAAAGTTGATCGTCACTCGGGACATACGTGGCTCGGGGGGTAATCCAACGCAGCGGAGTTATCGAAGACAGACGACATGGTATTTCAAGAACCCAATGTACGTTTAGGTAAGGAAGCAGAGTGTGCCAAGAGAAAAAAAGTGTGGAGGGAAGGTCTTTCTGCAAGCTCGGAGAAGGAACAGGGAAAAAGAGAAAAGAAAAAGTGGTCTTGTGAAATGCTGATAGTCGGAGATTATTTTACTTGCGGAAGATGATTGTTGCTGCTTTTTTGGTATGGTCAGAGTATTTGAGTAGATAGACGGATAGATTTATGTATATATATATAGATATATAGATATATATATTCTATACGTAGCAAATGACGCCCGGTACACAAGAGACAAGGAGGATGAAATTTTTTTCGTCTGGGGATTTTATAGGAATATTTATGTATGCGTAGTCAGCATATATATATATATGTATGTATGTATGTATGAAACTTTATGCTGTATAAAAATAGATTATTGCTTTTGCTATTTTATACGTATCGCAATAAAAAAAAAAAAAAGAAAGAAAAAGGAAGTTGAGTGTGCATAAAAAAAAAATTTTTTTGATTTGCTGTGCGTCTTTCTTTGATTTTCCTGCGCGCGAAGATGATGACTTCACCAATTTTAAAACATGTATGTATAAAACTAGTGGTGACCAAGAGAGAGAGAGGGTAAGAAGATGATGGTCAAACAAATAAGACTAGGGTAGGGTATTGTTGGGCATTAAAATGACTCGGTTCTTTATCTGTGTGTAATAGCTTTTTTTTGTACGGTGGTGGGTGACACGGGGTTATATTGAGACGAACAGTGTGTGTATAGACACTCACACGTATATTTTGTACGGTGGTGGGTGACACGGGGTTATATTGAGACGAACAGTGTGTGTATAGACACTCACACGTATATACTGTATAATACAGGTATGACATTTACTACACACATATATACAGTATATACATGTACAGTATATATATATATATATATATATATATATATATACTGTAATGTTTCATTTAGCAGGCAATAAAATGATAAGGAAATGCCGCCATGGACGACCTGATTATGTGCTTTATACAATTGTTATTTGAATGGACGAAAACTTGAATGAAAACTTGGTTCACATATATACAACACTCCAAAGGTGAAGGAATTCCTCGGTAGACAAAACAAAACTTGACATAATGACACAATAGTAACGTAGGTTTGGCATTTTTCTTGGGGAACACACTATTGATTACGTCAAATTGCATCCGACACATGCATGCCAATATTACGAACGCACCGCGAGGATTGGGCACACAGGAAGTCCACACACTCCAAATTTGTAAAGAATTTAGTTTAGGTGGGTGACATACTTGCTATATTTTCCATCATCGGAATACGACGAAGAAGTCTTTAACTCTCAAGAAGGAAGTGGTGATACAGTCGAGGAACAGGATGAAAGAAATCTCGGATCAACCACTCCCTACCAGAGACAAAACAAAACCATCACACCACTTCATCATCATCACCACCACCACCACCACCACCACCACCGGGGCCACACTCGTGAAAAAAAAAAAAAAAAAAAATCCTCGGCCCGTTTTTTAGAAATCAAGATTGTGTGGCGAGACCCGTGAGACTTGCATAAGTCACACTTTCGCGCTTACCATAAATCGGATTTGCAGAATGTGACAGCTCGAGAATACAAGTAACCCCTTTCTTTCTTTCTTTTTAACAAATGTTACATTTATTATTACCCCTGGAAGCCACTGGTCCTTCCAAAAAGGCGATCTATCCATCATTTTCGATCGATAGCATCATCCATCACCCACACGTCACCCCTCTCACTCGACAACAGATCACGATCGACTATCAGATGTTACTACATTGTCGTGATGCTATTATTATAGTCATTTCTAGGTAAATTACAGATGGTTTTTGACCATTAGCACAATAGCAAAATTGCAAACCCTTTTATTTTGTTCGCCGATCAGGCAACGATTATTGGTTTGCTAACTTTTTTGTTAATCATCATTCACGCAAATCGATCGCAAATGATCGCATGTGCCAACGAGCAAAATCGGTATAATCACCGTTATGTTTCCCACGACGTCACTCGGATCACATCGCATCTCCCCTATCGTCGAGCTGTGGTGGTGGTGCACTTGGGGAAAAAAGATTATGTATGATACATCATCAACAAGCATGACATCGTCAACGGTAGACAGTAGTAGGTGTGTACTCGCGAATTCTGCGAATCAATCGGGTTCGCATTTACACACGAAACTTTATTGACTACACAGAAGGTGGCAAAAGGATACGCGGGAATGAAACCCACTCAGCGTAAACACAAGCACAAAACCTGTTAGCAGTGACAATGCGATATATTTCCTTCATTGTTTTCCCTCAAACTCTAAATACGTATTATTGTCACATTTTGGATAAATTAACTAATTACTTACATAACGTACATATGTAAAGTTTTACAAAAAAAAAGGTTTCTTTATGAGAATCACATTATACTAATATGGTAACGGATGTCAAAATAATCATTATTCTTAATAATCCTATTGTTACCAATGCCCATTTTTGGTAATTCTGGATCGAAGGAATCTATATTTAAGTGTAATGAACGACGAATGGGTGAGAGTGAAGTGCACACATACCCCGTAAGGGAATATAGAAGGACACAAATGGAATTCAAGAGCCCCGCCTGATCACCGGGCCCGTCTTCTTGTCCAGGTCCTTCCCTATTAAATCCTAAATCCTGTCTGCGTGCATACTTCAGAATCGAATTTCCCGTCGACAATTATAGTGTAAGAGAATGATTAGACTACATTCCCTTCGTCCAAACCAAACAAAGCATATCATCCCTGACGAATATCGCATCACACAAAGTGTGCGCAAGGCGTTGCGAACATAATCAGGTTGATGCTTAAATCGAGATACTGTATCTATCAGTGGTGGCCGTCAATATCACTTCAAAATTTGTTCGCATTACGCTTGCGTTCGTGCGTGTGCGTGCGCCTCTAAACATTGTGGTTCTAAATACAGTATACCCTCTGTGCGACAAGATGTGAATCCTCTAATCGAAAATCCTATTTGTCGACGATGGAACGTTGGTAGAGGTGTATATATATGCACGTGCTAACGTTTGCGTGCAGAAAGATTGATAATGAAAAAGACAGGCAAGCGTTATTATTTAATCATCATTATTATTATTAATTATTATTGTTATTGTTGTCATTATTATTGTTACGGTTATTGTCATTCGTCCAACACCGCTTTCGAGTTTGGACGCGTGAGAATTCGCGACTTTTCTTTCTGGCCCAAGGTTTTCGACAATGTCATCGGTGAGCGAGACTTCGGCATTTCCTTTTCTCAGGGCTGGAAAGCAGGCACAATGCAATGTGGGTGCGAAATGCGCGATGCAACACGTACAATAAAGGTGAGAGAAAGAGTTTTTTCAAAGAAAAACCTATATAGCACACACATGCGCGTGTATGCACGACCTGGTCACGCGAATTCCGGTGATTGAAATTTCCATATCTGTGATGAGAGGTGATGCGTGCATTGTACTGTAAGTCTTTGTTACGCTTGGTAAAAAAGTATTACCGACACAGACTTGAACAATTGACGGTCGCATGATGCATGCAAATCGCTTTTGCCACTTAAGTATTGTCTGTGTCACTCGGACTTCGAATACGTGGCGCATTCAGTCACTCTCCTCTTGACGCGATGAGAAAGTGTGCAGTATATGCATATACGAAAAATAAACAATTTGCACCCGGTGGTAAGTCTCGATGATCAGCCTAATATGCGTCATTTTCTCGAAGAAATAGGCAAAAAGAAAAAAAAAAGGATCGCGGACGTAACGTTCGAACATTCGATAACACACGCAAGTCGATCAATCATGCGCATCGCGCATTATTACCCACGATCGTCGATAGGCGAGACGGCGAATGACACCAAAGACAACAAAGCGTTGGTCGAGGAAAAGTTCGTCCTAATTTGTCGATCTGCAAAATCGAGGAATACAGAGTTTTCTCATGGAATGTACGAGAATGCAGGGATCAAGGGGCGCACCAATTAGATCTAATAACGATCCGAAGGAGGACATCCATGGATTGATCCGTGGGATTTAAAAGCACGATATAATGAAACAAGTGAACATCACTGAAACAAGGTTCATTATGCGATAATAATGTCGATGAAAGTAAACAAATAGTGAGCCTGTCCATGTGCGTCGCACTAGCTTTAAAAAAGCTTTTCTTTTTTAATTACATTATATTCGATAAATGCAAGCGGTGATGGATTTTAAAGGGGGGGGGGAGAACAGGTAAACAAATTTCCGTCGTAATCATTGACATGAAATATTAAGGAGACCCACAATCAACCTTACCTTAAAGGAGTTAGCACGTCGATGAAAATTCGAGGTATTGGCATACACCGTAGGCGGGAATCGATGGTGATTGGCGTGCCTTGATTAACCGAGCAAACGGTAGGTCGCTGTGAAAAAAAAAATTTTTTTTTTCCTTCTATCCGAAAGGACGATTGAAGGAGAGCGAACAACAACGACCATGGGAGACAACTCGGCAATGCCATTTATGCAAAGGATAAACACTGACAGCAATAAATAATATTTGTTTGTCGCACGAATAGTTAGACAAACAAATAAATGTCATGATCACAGAACCTTTCGCCCAATGAACCTACTTGAACAACGTGACCTGTTAAGTCAAAGCGGTAGAATTCCGAACGTGTCAATCACGCGCGTACGCGGTAAGACATGGGCATACGTTAAGAAATTTTGATTGGCCACGAAGACTGGTCGAAAACCTGATGACGACGGTGCTTCGAGAAAACTTAAAAAACTGGATTTTTCCAAAGGTGACACACGCGCGGCTACAGAAAAAAAAATTAATAATAAAAATAATAAATCATGGAGCTATGACCGAATACTCGAATTCGGTGTTATCGGGATTACATCCTATATCTGGAGCACTTGTAATTTCAGGATTTAATGGAAGGTGACCATAAATAGGCGCACAGGTGTGTTCACTCGAATAAGCGATGTCTAAAGAATGATCGTTTTACGCCAAACCGAATTCATGCACGCAAACGTAAACTCGCATATCTTCTTGTCGATGGCAGGTCGTATAATGATCACATCTCACTTCTTAAATCTTTGGTGTTTGCCGTTCTCAAAGGAATTGATTATAAAATCCCGTCCGACGTTGCTAGCATACACGGCACTCATCGATGAATTAAAACCGAGATCGCTATGTAGTTAGTTACAGGCAAGCAAGCATTGGAATAAATCGTTCATTCCCCACTCATCTTTTTTTTTCTTTTTTTTCTCTCTGATTCGTGATCCATCTGGTGGATGCATTAAAAAATATGTGCATGTGTCACCGAGTGCTGATAATTCGTAGGTGGCACACCAGATTAAATTCTGTCATTTCAACGTATCACCACAAATTCACCAGTTCACTCAGCCTATCCGATTTCTCATTGGCCTATTGACTCGACTCATTGCATGTGGGCGTCATCTCCTTCAATTGATACCGGTTTGATTCATTATTACGGGCTTTTCCTACCGTTCATTATTTCCAACTTTAATATTGATTTCCGTTTAAATTTTTGGTGGGGTTCCTGTGTTTTTGTTTGTTTTTGATTTATTTTCCTGTTTTGCATTTTTGATTTTGTTTGCTTTTTGAAACCTCCATTTTCGATGTGATAGATTGAGGTTTCATGAATGAACTGATGAGTCATCACATTAGGGGCACACAGGAACCTTGTTCCCTTGCGGAACCCAATAAAATTCGCCGTGACAAATCCATTATTTCCGGGTTTGTCCACCTTAGAGACCTTTTTTCATGTCCATAGTCATATACATTGATGTCGAATTTTTCCTATTGAGGGTTCCCCTTCGTGGTAAATGACTGGTCTGCGGGAGCTGATTCGCCGGTGCCAGGAATGACGTCTCGTGCGACTTTACAACTTGGGTTTTCCCATTCACCTCTATAGACCAACAAATAAGAGTGAAGATGAAAGAAATGGGTTGAAAGGAAGCGATGTCCAAAATGAGCTCGAACGAATTGAGGCAATGAGTCTGCCGAGTTACGATACCTCAAGCGTCTGCCCAGGAACGCGATTATCGGTGCAGGAAGGAAAACAAGAAGCCGAGACCGCGCAAATTGTACAGTGAATGAGAACGAAAATGGGTGACAAGAAGACTTTGCACAATTTCAATTTAAGAAGACGGTGACATCTCCCATGGAATTTATTTAGTCTAATGGTTTACCAGGTTAGCCTAGTTGTGTATATTCGTTCATTGATGATGATCATTGCGAATATATATGGTAAGCCTTTATAGAGAGAATGCCCCCGATAATATAGAGGCACATACAGTAAATGTGCGTATATGCATTCGAAGAAACTAGCATTCAAATTCAAAACGTGATTAATGTGCGCGATCTGAAATAAAAAGTGAAATGCTGTAGCACGCTCGAAAAGATGTGCTGAAAATAAAAATGAATACGAATTTTTAATTTTATTTGTTCACCACTTTGATTGATTAAATGACGGATTTTGGTCATCCTGCGTATTTGTATAGGTGAATGAACACAAAGATGGTTAGCACAGCACGGATTTGATTGGTGCGGTATTAGGTGTCTGGGGTTCAGGTGAGTGGTGGACTCACTAGAGGGAAGGCGGAACCGGTGTAAGTGGACTAGACTTATATTTATTAAAGATTTATGTAATATAAACAAATACCAACCTTTTCATTGGTGACGCATGCACGTAAGAGGTAATGTGACTATACGATATTTATAGCCTAGTGACATTTGCGGCGTCACAAAGATCGGTGTGGTAATAATAATGCATAATGATACGTGGATTTCGAATTATTTCGAATTCTTTGTTTTGCATGCAATTAATCACATCAAAGGAAAAGGAGTTCCTCGTGTAAAAAAACAATATCGAAATATCAATTCCATTCAAAGTCGGAAACCCGATCCTCTTTCTTGAATCTACTTTTTTTTGTTTTGCCACACCCAACCATACTTCTTTGTCAAATAGGTTCCCCGCAAATATCTTTATTCCTGTTTTTTCGATGATGTAATATACAGTATAATCTTTGCCAAGTAATGACACGATTAAGATCCTTTTATCATACACGTGGAATGCTGACGAGTGGGATTTTTCTAATACTGTTTAAATTTTCTTTGAACTATAGTCATTTATACATAATGAAATAATAATAATGACCGTATCAAAGAATATTCAATTTTAAACGGGCTTATCGAAAATATTTTCACATTTGCAATCGATTCAATTTGAGCTTTGGAATTACCGTAGATCTCATCAATCCTTTTTTTTTTTTTTTTTTCCTAATAGTTTTAATGCCTGATACTCATTATCACAAAATCTTTGAACAATTTGGATTTTTTTGTTTAATAGTCAATTATATTTTTGGCTATAATAATTCCAATTATCTTTTAATCTTGATTTTTTTAAAAAAAATATACAGTAGCGACAAAAAAAAACGACAATTCAATTGTTATTTTTTATTACATATAAAGGTTTTTCTAAAATTGTTTAAATAACTTAAAATTTATACACAGGGTTTAAAAATTTATATACAGTAAATTCAAAAATCACAATATATATACTGTAATAATATTGTTATTTAAAGATATATGGATATCATTAAAAAAATTAAAAATTAAAAAGTTGGCAAGTCACCAATCTTAATATAATAATTTTTTCTAATATTCTTTATAATGATTTTTTTTTTTTTTTTTACCCTCTATCAGGTTAGTTATGTATGTTTTATTAAACATTTGTAGGTTATATTTATTAAATGAAACATTAAAGCTAATTCTCTAACTAACTTACTTGTTTTAATTATATTACCTCTCTAAGTGCAACTTTAGGGGTGATTAGAGGTTCAAATAAAGATCCTTTCAACTTTTAACATTATTGCTCACAGGTTACTATTGCAGATCACTCTTTTGAGCTTTGACAAAAATTAAAATCCAACTATTTCATACTATACTTCACACTATTTAGTAGAATTTTTTCCAATTTCTTGTTTTCAATTCTTTTTTCTTTATATACAACTTCTTATCAAATTGACTTTTTATACTCTTGCTCTTTTTTTTTGACCCTGTAGATATAATAATCTTTTTATCTTGTCACATTTATAGATTTCTAATATTTGTTCCCATTTAATTACCTTTTTATATCTCACATTTCATATTTTCTTTCAAAAGTGATTACATACTTTTTCCTATATTTTTATTATCTATTTTTTTGCCTCTTTTTTAATTATTTTATCACAACACTTCAAATTCACTATTTTTGTAATTATTTTTTCCTCTATTAATTTCATATAGAAACTAGGTATATCATGACTGGTTTCTGAGATCCTTTTTATTAAGTTTAACTTTTTCTCTTTAAATTCCTTTTTTCTTTCTTTTGAAAGCTTTTTGAATCTTTTTGGGATCCTTTTATTTCTTTTTGTTATGCTTCATTTCACTGAGTCTTGTAAGTTGAACATTCTAGCAAGTGTTCTATTGTTTTCTCTTTTTGATTACACATAATACATTTCATTTGTTTATAGATCTAATCTTCTTATAATAAACTTGGTTAATATTGATAATTCATTATTGATCAATTTAATAAAAAAACTTTTGTTTTATGAACTCTTAAAGGAAATGTTTTAAATATATCTATTCTTAAATTGTTCCTATACTAGATCCCATATATATTTGTGTTGGTTTTGGATTTTCTAATTCTATCTCTTTCTAATTCTATCTTGAGTTGTTTATTGGTAGACTATTACTTTATTATTTATTTTTTTTATAACTTGTCTTATAGAGGTATCTAGCACTATATTTTGATATTTAATTTCTGTGATGATCTTGGGTAAGATCAAGTTTTTTTATTTTATCACTAGAAATCTTAATGCTTTTTTGACAAGAGTGTCTGTTTCTTCATTATACTGAATGTTAAAATATACTTTAACCTTGATAAACTTGAGATCCAACTTTTTTTTTCTTTATAAAATCTAACATATGTATCTATAAGAATCAGTTTTATTATTTTAACTATCTTTTGTAAGTCATTCTGGGATTCTTCTTTTCTATAGTTTTTCACTTTGAAATATAGACTTGACTATCTATAAAGATCTTAATCTTATTGACTACTGAAACTACTAGTAATATAATTATTATTGCTACTAATTCTGTTTTAGTGGATGAAGGTCAATTGTCTATTTCAGTATGAAACTTTCTTTCTCTTTCTGCCTCTCCTATTTGTATTCAAGCTGCTTCCATTTTCATATTTGTACTTCTGTGATTTATAAGGGACCTGTCAGAGTAAAAGGTTATTGGTTCTTTTATTTTCTTGTTATATTTAAGTATTTTGATCAGATAAGATTAATAGGTACCTTCTTCAATATAATCTTTGATAATGTTTACTTTCAAATTCTTTACTTCAACCTGTAATATTCTTTCATTCTGGATAGTTACTTGGTTAATATATATTGTTCTACATATAATAATAAATCCCTAAAGTCTAACATTATATCCTATAACTAAAAGTAAATAATATCCTCTCCAAACTTTAAGTTATGGAATATAATTTTATAACTGAAAGTCAGTTTATAATTGAAAGTCAATTTTTTATAATCAAAAGTCAGTTTATAATTGAAAGTCAATTTTTTATAACCAAAAGTCAATTTTATAACTAAAAGTCAATTTTTTATAATTGAAAGTCAATTTTATAACTGAAAATCAATTTTATAGTTAAGAATCAATTTGATATATAAAATTAAGGATATAAATGATTTGATAACTGAAAGTAAGAACATAATATATAAATTTTGATCAAAAGATCTAACTCAAAATATTTTTAATTAATTAATTTATTTTTAGTAACATACAGTATAGTTGAATCAAAATATAATGATGACCAAATTTTTTGTCATGAAAACATTTTTTATTAATTAAATTTATCTCAAAATTTTTTATTTAAAATATTAATATTTATCTTATATATTCTTAAATTATCAAAAAATTATCATTTTTTTTCATATAGTTATTTAATATTTAGTTTGATTGTTTATAAAAATTTTAAAGTTCTTTAATGTAATAGACATTTATATCAATAAATTATTAGAAAAACTTATAAAGATATTTTATTAAACTTTGTTTAAATCATAAAATAAACATTTTTATTAATAGAAAAATATCAATTTACTTAATAAAAATTTATAAAAAATTATAAAATTGAATATGTATACTTTTTTTTTGTACATTTTAAATACTATTAATTTCCTCAAAACTTTATTAAGTTAATAGTATTTTAATTATTAATGAAAAATATTTTTTATATAATTTTACTTATAGTTTATTAAAATAATTTAATATATTATTATAATATAATTTTTAATTATATAATTACAAAATTAGTTCGCCATTATTTTTTGATTTAATTTTTGTAAAAACAATAGTAAATAAACTTTGCTAGTAAATATTTTTAAAATATTATTCAACATTCTTTTCAATGATCCTCTGACCACACATAAAAAAGATGTTCATAAGAAGTTATTATACTTCTTTACTAAAAAAGCCTTAACACTTTTTTTAAACCAACTTGAGAAGAAGCTCAAAAGTTGACATCACACTTCCTTCCCTCTTGTAAACATTCCTCTTCACACAAAAACATGACTTTCATTGACTCAAGCCATGAAACACCTTTCTTACCAATGGCAAAAAAGTTCTGAAAGAAAGAAGAACTGAATGCTTTGGTCCTCTCACTTAGTAAAGAAATATTACAGAGCTGTATTTATGATAAGAGACTCTTTAGAACACATCCACCTACTTTCTTGTCATGGTAAATGCTCTAATAGTACTCATTCTTGATTTTTTGAAAGAAATTTGTCTATCTCAATTTGATCCCGGATTTTAAATAGCATAAAGTTTCTTGTACAATGATTGGACAAAAGAATACACATCAGTAAAAGAATATAAACAAGTATATATTGGTCATTCCACATGTCTCAAATACATTTCTTCAGTTCTATAAGAACTTGGGATTCACTATAAGTCATTGGATCTAGTGTAGATGGATATAAGATACACTACTACACAAGACATTGACTATTTTCAGAAAGAGTCTATTCAATCATGGTAAAGGATACAAGATATTACATCTAGTTTTTGGAGATGCAGTCATCTACTTCTGGTCATCAGATAGATTTCTCCAGCTTTATTGAATAGGTAAAGATTCGAAGATAGGGTACTAATTCCTTTATTTATTCCTTGGCTCAGCTTTTAGGATATAGAGAATAGAGTATATAAATAATGACCTTTACTGCACTATTATACAATAACAAGGATTAAAGAAAATAGTCTATGAATTGGTCTACTAGTATCAATACATACATCTTTACTCCCAATCTCTTCTCATTTCTAAATGAAATTGAATCCACTTTTCCTTATTCCATATCTCTCCAAGAAAGTAACTCAATAGTTATCCTAAAGATTTTTCTCTTCATACTGAGCATTAATATCTTATTTTCAAGTATGATCTATACTAATATTTTGGGAGCTTTCGCAAGGGAGCACAAGTCAGCTATCAAAGGTAATAACAAAGATTCCCACATTTTTCAAGAACCTGGGTAAAGGCATCTGAAATATAACTGATATTGCACAAAAATTATTGGAGGATCTGAAATATGATCAAACCATGCACTGGTGTTTCCACTATCATAT
>CAJVPT010002513.1:0-17482 GCA_910592055.1 Acaulospora colombiana
CTATTATTGTCTTTGATTTTTCTTATGAATTGCGAATTACGTATAAGTTTCGCAATCATGCGTACCGCATTCAACTAATTACGGAAATTGGGAAGAAAACAAAATAGATTACGCATCGTTAAAAATGAAACGAGGTAGATTTTATTCTATTTTGTAATCATTAATCTACTTGCGATGTCCATTTAAAATTAATCAAATAATGAATTTCCAAATTTTATCGGTCGATTCCAATAGATCGCGATTCGATTTTTCTGAGGTGTAGCTTTTTTTGGAACATCTATTCAATGAAAAAAATATGAACATTATTTCATTCCGGAATTTCAATAATTTCAATGAGTCGGAAATTTTTTTAACCCGAAACGGAGATTGATTTACATTTCTTGTGCGAACCGCCGAGCGCAATTTATTTCAGATAATCATTACAGTAAGTATTGTACGAATATTGAATGAGGTCGGACGGAGGATGCACTGCAGGGAATCATAGAATCCCATGCAAGATGCGTTTTATGAATATTGCAGGTAAATTCGTATGTGGGTAAAAAATTAAGAGCATAAGAGAGTACATGCAAATGATGTGGGTGTCCGTAAAATTATTATGAGGAAAAATGCACGCACACCTAGCCTCGAAAACTCCCTTTGCCATCGGAATTAGACGAACAAGGCGAGTCAGCGAATCACAAGAGTTCAGATATTCCAAGTAAGATCGATCATGTTTCAATTGCCAATTATTGACATTGAAAATCTTACGTGAGTTATAACGTAATGTACACTTTAAATTTTTTTCGCTTACCACGAATTGCATAGTATCGTGTTATGGTAATTTATTGTTATTTGGTGATCGAATTAAAATAAATTAGAATGCAAGAAAAAAGCACCGAGGTTAATTGCCACCCCAATCTAAAGGGATTAGCTTAAAAGTAAACAAATAGCAAATTGGTAATCCAGGAATAATTTGAATAATTCTTATTGCATCAATTTAAGCTTTTTAAAATTCGTGCGAGGGTTGAAGGTTTGGAGAAATCTTTAAAAAGTTTGGATCACCAATTAAAAAAAAATTAATAATGGATTACGGACCTTTTTTTCTTTTTTTTTTTATTCGTACAGTGATACTTATTATTACGTTATGAATTTTATGCACCAATGCGTACCTATCTAGGTGTGTAACCCCGCCAAAATTTAATGCAAGATGTTTCATATTAAATTTGAACTGCACCAATTACCATGTCTCCGCGAAGTCATATTTTTCGGAGGGAAGTCAGTCCCAACATTTCCACATTTCCCATATCGCTTTAATTCATTCCCATTTATTTCAGGGTTAACCACATCCTTCGGGGGGAGGGAAGAATGAAGTTCCGTGTAACGTGCATCTTTAATTATTTCCGGCATATCGTGAGGTTGCGTTGTAAAGGTTTTTCCTACGGAATATTAAAATTAATTATTTCATTGAAATCTCTCCGTTTTTTTAGCTCACATGATTAGACTAGTGTTGGTGCTGTTTGCAGATTGTCAATCAAATCATTGCACTGTGTGCACGAAAGAGCGAATAACGACAAATAGGAATCCTGGTGTGCGCTCATTCGTTAAAAATGTAATCATTCCTTTGTTACATAAGTACGTATTTCCTAATGCATTCTCTTAACGAGCATTCCGACTAGTACGTGCTGCCAGACACAAAGATATGTATGTAACGTATACTGTATGGCAGTTTGTGGATTATTTGAAATGAACAATAACTCTTTAATCAAAAGTATCATTCAAGTATTACAAAGAAAGAATCGAGGAAAAAAATTCCTGGTAACACAAATGAAGTATAGGAGAAAAAGAAAGAAAAGAATGAAGGATGAAAACAAAGATGCGAAGAATCTCGCAGGATCATCTTGGGTTTGTTGCCCGGGTTTAACAAAAAAAAAAATTTTTTTTTTTTGTTATCAGTATTTACACTGTATATTTATTGCCTTTTAAAAAGTACGGCGGTATTCGTTGATTGATGATTATAAATTGCAATACGAATAATAATAGTAATTCTAATAACCCACAAGTTTCATACTTGATTAAGAGGATACATGCATATGATCCGTAAAAGGAAGTGCAATAATAGAATCAAAGGCACGTGGTTGCCCGATAGACGGCCGCCACCTCGAAGCGATCGACGACAAGGTGGTTGCACAATATTGGCTGGCTTATTGTTGTTTACTCTAACCATAAAACAAATATTTAGGAAATATGAATGACGGACGAATGGGAGAAGGGACGATGGGTAGGGTTGATGGATGGTTACTTTCCTATTTTTTATTCAAAATGTTCACCATTCTTTCCTTCACACAATATACTCTATTATCGTGGACCACGTAATCCCACACTGTTTTTCATTCCACTGCATCTGTCAAGTTTGTTTTCCAGCTGATGTTACCTTCATGGTAGCGATCGTCAAAATTGTAGGAAAATGACGCCAAATTTAGCCTGGCTTTTACATTAATTAAAAAAATTTTAATTTTTAACGTAATCGAAATTTAGTCTCTGAACACCAAAGTGTGATTTTTTGATAACGAGAATTTTGCGCATTAATACATCCTCTTTCGCGTTTGATGCAACGTACGAACATACGTACACAAGTCCTGTGCGCCTGTGCATAGTAGATCCCCAATATCTTAGCCGAGATTTCATTGATCTTTATATGTCTATATGGAAATCTCCCAAGAGATGATAGATGATGATGATGATGATGATGATGGATGTGCGAATTTAAACGGAATGATGAATAGGAGAACGTGAATGCACACTGAAAATACACATGGCTCTAGTTAGTTGAGATATCAAAATATTTACAATATTCATCCCACGTTTTTCTTCCACCCTTTCACCTGAAACTAGGTTTGCTTGGTGATGCTTTACCAGGAAAACGATGCTCAGTTGATTATTTATGCGTTAATAGATAAACATATTATGAAACCCGATCCTCGTGGGACAACCACCCACAACCATATAATCGACCATGGAGGACACACGCAGTGATTTCGGGGATTCGGAAAACCCACCTCATCCCCCCTTCCCTCGTGTACACCATTTTAAATCCTTCGGAGAAGGGCATCACGCGAGAATTTTCATCACACCCTTTCTTTCTAATTCGTGGTTCCTTTTTTTTTTTTTTTTTTTTTTTTTTTTTTTCACCTCATTTCTTTCTAACCCTAATCTGATTCTAACATCTTGCGATTAACGACGATCATATACTCCTCCATAAAACTATGTGCATATCATACATAAGGAAAAAACGGTTCTTATTTCGCCGAGCGTGCCACATCAATCGACCTATTCGGACGAGAAAATAACTATGCGCTTTTTATACACGGGGATATTGTGCTTGCGCACCAATACTCATGTGGCAAAATTAAAATAATATATCTGAGCACAACGACGTACTGTACTTACCGTGCATTGCGTGAGTACGTACAATTTTCAAACTTTTACTTACTTTGGCATTAGTCTTACCTTACCGTTACATATCTTACACACTTCAAAAATATAAAAATCCGTATGTCAATTTAACCACTCTTTTCTCCTCAGTTCAACGACTTCTCCGAAAAAAAAAAAAAAAAAAAAAAAAAAAGTAAAGAAAAAGAAAAGAAAAAAAAAAGAAAAAATCATCCTTTCTTTCTTTCTCTTTTTTTTTTTTTTTTTTCGACGTCAAGGGCAATCTAGGCTGGCACCTTTTTAGTGATAATTGTTGTTACACTATTCGATTCCTTTTTCTTGCATTGACACTGTTTTGTGGGTAGTTGAGATTGTACATCTATCGTTCATATCATAAAGGAAAAAAAAAAAGTCTTCATCATATTCCTGCATTATTATTATTCATAACCCCGATTCTTTTCCTCAATCATATCATTGTATTTATTCCTCTCAAAAGAAAATCTATACGTGCATAAACAAAAATATTTTAAATTACGCTTGTAATCAATATCATAATTTTACCAAAAAAAATACACAGTTTGTAGCAAGTCTCGCAACATCACTCATCCCACCCCGCACATTATTTGTAAAAAGCAAGGACCCCCGGTTCGCAAACTCAATACACGACTTGACCTAACGATCTCACATCTCATCCATTAATGGCTTCTGACGGAGTAAATTCTGAGAGGACTTCGGTTCAAGTAGGTCGGTATCTTATTTCTCGGGGCGAGATTCTCGGCTGCGCATCGGGTTAAGCCGAAGGTTCGGGTGAAACGGGAATCATGTTGTCGTTGTTGTTGTCGTTGTGAATCGGTTAAACTTTAAATTAGTCAATATAATTCGGATCAATCATTACATGCGTCAGTGATTATTTTTATGCCGAATGGTCGAAACACACATTTAATAGTCACTCTTTGGTAACGCAGCGACTGTCATCATCTATACATACATAACACGAGGTGTCTAATTAATAAGCATTTGTTTCCACTTTTTGCAACTACAGCCGTTCGCATACGTCCACTTACCAACGAAGACCTCTCCAACCTACCAACTCGATTTCAACGATCAGTGCTGTCGACCACACCGTTATCGCCAAATCAGGTGGTTGTGGCCGGTGAAAAAAAACAATCCTTCAACTTTGATTACGTTTTTAGCCCGGAGGCGGCACAGAAAGAGATTTATGATAAGGCCGTGCTGAAGTTGATTGACAAGTTTTTGGAGGGTAGGTTATCGTCGCACCCTTCTTCACTTCCCGACTTTCCGTGTTCTCTTCTCACACCGTACACAAATCATCATCTCATCTGTGATTTCAAAACTTACTTTAAGGTTACAACGTAACCATCCTAGCCTATGGTCAGACTTCATCCGGCAAGACGTACACAATGGGTACCGCCGACAACTCATACTTACCCGCTGATGGCAAGGGAATAATACCTCGTGCCATGAGCACGCTTTTCGGCCTTATCAACTCCCCACAATATAAATCACGCAAATTTTCGGTAAAGGTTTCATTCGTCGAGATCTACAACGAGGATTTGATCGATCTTTTAGGTGAGGGTGATGAAGAGAGCAGACCTCCGGTGACCATTAGAGAGGATTCCAAGGGAAACATACTGTGGAGTGGATTGCAAGAAATGAAGGTCAACAATGTGGATGAGGTTATTAGGTGAGTTATGGCGTGGAAGGGAGGTGATATGCCGCCGTGGCAACTCGATTCACTAATCACATGATTTTCAACAGTCACCTGTCACGCGGTTCGCTGAATCGTCAGGTCGGCGCCACCGACATGAACTCCAAATCCTCGAGGTCACATGCAATCTTCTCTGTGACAATGTCGCAACAAAAATCTACCCAGGCGCCCGGCGGCAGAAGTGGTTCCATGACCCCGACGCAAGAATCAAGGGGCCGACCATCATCAAGATCAAATTCAAGGCTGAGCATGAACCGAAAGGCGGAGGAGGGTAGCGGTGATTGGGTTTCGGTCACCAGTAAATTTCATTTCGTGGACTTGGCCGGCAGTGAGCGGGTAGGTGGCGAAGCGTTTTTGATAATCACGCATTGTTTATTCTGTCTCATCCGATCAACCTTTTTCTTTCTTTCTTTCTTTCTTTCTTTCTTTCTTTCTTTGATTGCAATCAATCTATAGCTAAAGAGAACCGGAACGATCGGTGATCGGGCAAAGGAGGGCATATCAATTAATTCCGGTCTATTGGCGTTGGGAAATGTGATCTCGGCGCTCGGGGATCCCAACAAGGCAAAACATACAACTCACATCCCATATCGTGATTCAAAGCTTACACGTCTGCTACAAGATTCCCTCGGTGGAAACGCCCAAACTTTGATGATTGCATGCGTGTCACCAGCCGAATTCAATCTCAATGAAACTCTGAACACACTAAAATACGCGAATCGAGCCCGCAACATAAAAAATTCGGCTGTGGTAAACCAAGAGGAGGTCGGATGGCACGACTTGGAGCACCTGCAAAGTTTGGTGATCAAGTTGAGAAACGAGATCAAGGCTCTCAAGGCCGCGGAATCGATGGGATTGTCTGGTGTGCGTAGTGTCGGAGGATCCGGGCGAACAACTCCCATGAGTTTTAGTGGGCGTGATACTCCGAGCTACCTGCGGAGGCCAGCGACACCGTCAATGCACTCCCACGCGACCAACAACAGCACGACCATCACCAACAACTCGTTCGAATCGCCTCACGGCGATCACAAAGATGTGACT
The DNA here is from genome assembly GCA_910592055.1 of Acaulospora colombiana. Lineage (NCBI taxonomy): Eukaryota > Fungi > Glomeromycota > Glomeromycetes > Diversisporales > Acaulosporaceae > Acaulospora > Acaulospora colombiana. The sequence continues at coordinate 6,179 of CAJVPT010002513.1, forward strand.
GCACTTGAGGAACAATTGGAGCAGTTGCAAAGCTCTTACGCCGCACTTTCGCAAAAGTATGCCAAGACTTCAGCGGAATTGGCGATGCACCAGGATAATGCGGATGGCATCAATGGCACGATCGCGCAACCCGTCAAACCTCTGAACGGCGGTATCTCGTTGGTAAAGCCGATGAAGGCGATAAAAGAGGAAGAAAATTTTTTCGAACAGGCCTCTGCGAGTTTTCAGGAGGCCGTGGAACCTGTGATCGAGGAATACGAGAAATCCATTTCCGCGCTCGAAGGAAAGCTTGCGGCCACCAAAGCGGCATTAACTCATTCCGACACCATAATACAGGAGCAAGAGTCCAAACTCAATAACGCCGAAAAGATCAACGAACAGAATAAGGAGTTGATCAACGACCTCCGGAACGAAGTCTCCAAACTCCACGAACGCGAATCGACCACCGAACAGTACATCAGTGATCTGGAAACAAAACTCGATCATCATACCGAGGAGCAAAGGAAAGATCAAGAGTTGATAAATAATTTGAAGTCAAAGATCGCTCAAATGAAATCGAATGAGACAAACAACGAGGAGTACATTCATGATCTCGAAAAGAAATTGGCCAAAAGCGAGGAGCAATCTATGGAACTTGCGGCGGCCATCGAGAGGTTGGAGAGACGATTGCAGCGACGCGAAAGTGAGTACCAAGAGTTGGAGGAGATGATGAGATCGAACAAGTCTGATCAGGAGAAGCAAATATTGTTGAAGGATATTGATGACAGGGACAAGCGAATAAGTCAACTTGAACGGCAAGTGGAACTATTGCTCAATGAGTTGGACAATCTGAGAAAGCTCTCCGAAATTCATGATGAGGAGATCGAAAAGATTCACGACAGGGCCATCTCATCATACACCGTCATCTCAGAGGATCTGAGATCGTCAACTCCAAGCTCGATGAGTGAAAAGGAGCGCCTGATGGTTGAAACCTTGGAGACCCGATTGTCGGAATTGCAAACGACCCACGATCTAACCGTGAATGATCTCGACGACATGAGGAATAAGTATCAAGAGTGCCTGTCGAAAATTAACGAACTTTACCTTAGGTTGGCCGAATACCAGGGTGACGATTTCAAGAATCACACCCCTTCAACACCGATGACTCCGATATCGCCCGTTAGCTCAACCGATCGAATGTCACTTCCGCCGGCCTTCGGTTTTGGCGACCTGAGCAAGGAGATTCTGTGCAAGTCCATTGACGCTTCAAGGTTCACCTCACATCGAAAAGCGAAATCACTTTCCGCCGAGATTAAGGGCAACGAGAACCGTGACCTCGCCCACCTCGCCGTAGTTCAAAAGCTCCATAACGAGCTCAAACAACTTTCATCGTTACACGAAGATAAGGTTCAAGGTTTGGAGGCCATAAAGCAAGAGTTCGCTAGGCTGGAGATAAGTTATCGGGAAGCACTGGAGGTCATTGAAGAATTGCGCGAGGAAATAAAGAGACGTGACGCCATGGCCCAACTGGAGGTAAGATCGGTGATGACCTCGTCGGAACACAATATCGATCCTCATTCACCAACCGCCAGTGATGTCGATCGAGTTGAGATTGTTCAAAGACTTCGCGAGGAAGTCGAGCAGCTTAAGGAAGAACAGCGGGTGACCATGAGAACTCTCTCGGAACTTCAGAAGACCGGTGGCGATAAGACGAACAACGTTCCCAGGATTGAAGCCTGCATCAAGGAGCTTCGGGAGGAATTAGACAATGCTCTTGCGAACTCCCGTGAGACAGAGACATCAAACGGGTCGTTCACGGATAAAACTGATGACGCACATGTGACCGAGTTGGAAATGCGAATAAAGGAATTGGAATCGCAGTTATCGAGGGCTCAAGAAGATCGACGGCAAGAAAAGATTTCCGAAACTTCGATGCGTCTTGAAGGCTTACAACCCGGAGAGCACGCAAACCCAAAGCAGGCCGAGGAAGATGGCGAAGAGATATTGGCTTTGAAGCGGCAAGTCGAAAAACTTCGAGCTACCATTGAATCAAAAAGCCACACGATAGCCGCACTTTTGCTTCCCACGGCTGAACAACAGAATATCATCATCAGCCGGCTTGAGAATGAGTTGCAAGAGGTCCGAGAAGCTTATCGGCTTGCAACCGAATGTAGATCGTCAAGCGGAAAATTGAGTGCAATCGTAGAGGCGGACGAACGTGAACAGCATATGGACCGTTCTGTGTTTTCAAACGACAATAGTAACATCGATTTTGCCACCTCGTCAGACAAACTTGAGCAAAACGTTGACGAAAATGTTAGAGCCTTGGAGGATCGAGTCAAAGATCTCGAGGGACAATTAGAAATAGCAAAGGAAGTCCCGAACGTTTCAACAGCACCGCGAAACTCGGTTCATCACCTGGCCGAACCGGCACAAAAGATTTTCAACACGCTACAATCAAAGATATCGGCATTACAGCAAGACCTCGCTAGCAAATCCGATAAAATCCAAGAACTACAGACCGAACAAGAATTGATCGTCTCGTTGCAAACGCATCTCGAAGTTCTCAAGGTAGATTTCAAACGGAAATATGATTTGATCGAAGTTTTGAAGAGGGATCTGGTTGATAAAAGTGTGTTGCAACAAAAATTACGAGAGAAGGAGTCGGAAGCTGTGGTAATACAATCGCAACTCTTGCAATATAAGAATCGGGAACAAGCCATGAAGACCGAGATCACGGAGCTTCAAGATCACTTGGAGAAACTCAAGTCTAGCAAGGGTGCTAATGGGTCCACGCAAAATGAGATCGAAGCAGTTAAGCAGGAACTTCAAGCGGCAAAGGAGCGCGAATTGGTGACACTTGATCGATTAAAGACGTTCGACGAAAAAGAATTGAAACTTTTACAGGAGATTGAGCGAATGAGGCAGGTGGAGGTGACGCAACGCGAAAGAATTGTTGTTTTGGAGACGGGATTGGCCGAGAAGGGTAGTGAGGTTGACGAAGATCTCGTTAAATTGAGGACCGAGTTAGCGTTGGTTAGAGAAGCCGAGATTGTCAACGGTCGAACCATTACGGATCTCGAGAGAAGATTGTCGGAATCGCTCGGCGCCAAAAATGCCCAAGAGGATCCCGAGGAATTGGCAATCGTTAAAAGAGAACTTGAGGAATCAAAGGCCACCGATTCGATATTACGAAAAGCTGTCAAAGAATTGGAACAAAAGCTTACCGTGGCCGAGAAGCAATCTCTGGACTTGCAGACGAAGAAGGAAGAGATCAAATTGCTTAAGGATCTGGAGGATAAACAAAATGCCACCATCAGACAGCTGGAATCTCAAATTCAGGAGACCATCAGCGAGAAGGACGCAGCCGTGAAGGAGGCACAAGATCTCAAGGACAATTTTGTCATGCAGAAAGAACTCGTGGTGACACTCGAGTCCGAATTGGTGAACCTAAAGGAGGAATGGCTGAAGTCAAAAAAACAGGAGGAATCCGACAAGAAGGAACTCGATCAATTGAGAAAACAACGTGATCAACACGAGGGAAGGATCAAAGAGTTGGAAAATGAGATCGAAACATTGAAAGCGTCAATCGAGATCAGAGATAACAATTCCAGCTCATTAAAAAGAGAATTGGCAAATTCAAAGCTTGAGATGGATGCACAGAATCAACTAATTTCCGAACTTGGAAACCAAATGATGGCTATCGAGAAGGAACGTGATCAGCGTGCCGAGCGCTTAGCCGAGTTGACAATGACCCTCGAGAAAAAGGAGTTAGAACGCAAAGAAGCCATCGAAGCGCTCGAGAACAATATTACGAACCTTAAATCACAGTTGGAAAAACTTGACGTATCATCGAAACTTGATAAAGAAACAATTGCTGATCTTCATGGACAACTTGCAATTGTCGAAGCGCAATTGAGGGAAGCAAAGGAGGTTGAAGAACGACACACCAGGTTAATCTCTGAGCTCGAGGGTAAATTGTCGGAGAAAGAACAATTGCTCTCCGCCAAGGACGCACTCCTTGCCGAATATGAATCTAAAGTTCAAGCTGCCCGAATTGAACTCGAGAATGCGAAATCATCCCAAGCCATCAAGGTCACGGAATTCGAAGCCAAGATTGCCGAAGCCGAAAAGAATTTACAGGACAGTCGATCGGCAGAGGAAACGGCAGCTATTCAGTCCGAAGAATTGAAAGCATTAAGATCGGAGTTGGAGAGTTATAGGTCCTACGAGATTCAGCAAGCCGAATTGATTGTGTCCTTGGAATCGCAACTTACGGAGGCCGAGGAAAAACGCGATGAGACCATTGCGAAACTTGAAGTCGCTAATAAAGATATCGAATATCTCAATGATCAGATTACCAAATTGCAGAATGAAATCGTCGAAGCTAGCAGTGAGGCCTTGGTGCAAAATTATGCGAACGTTGATGGCAACCTGGTAGAAGATCTCACCAACCAATTGAAGGAAGCTCAAAGCGAAAGCGAGGCGTACCGCGAACGCACCGAAGAACTTGAATCGATGACGCAACGGCTCAGATCTGAGAATAAGAAGAGCCTCGAGATTAACGATTTGCTTGCCCAGCAAGTTGAAAAGTTACAGAAGGATCTCGAATCATTGGCTGAAGAGTTTTCCGAGACTGCCTTCAAATACGAGAGTGCCGATATTCTTTTGGAAAAGCAAAGAACTTCCATCTCAGAATTAGAGGCAGCCCTCGAGGATGCCCGAAAACAAAAGAGATCGGAGTCGTCCGCCTCATTTGCTCCCGGTCTCGCACAACTTGCTGCAGCTAATGAAACTTTGAGGCAAACCAATGACAATTTAAATGCCAAAATTGCCGAAGCTGAATCGCGTTCGTTAATTCTCGTTGAAAAGATAAATAAATTGGAGAGCGAGATTGTTGCTCTTAAATCTTTTGGTAATCTCGATAAGGAGTCCTTGGAAAGGTTAAAGGAAAAGGTAAACATTCTTGAAGCCGAAAAAGAAGGGCTGGAACAGGCCAACAGTGATTTTATGGAGGAACGTCGTAGACTAGATGACAAATTAGAATCCTTAATGCAACAACTTCAGTCGGCAGGACGGAGTGGAAATAAGACTGCCGCCCATCTTGCAGAATTGAATTCCAAGGTTTTCGCTTTAGAAGAAGAGATAGCGCAGGTAAAAGAAAAATCGAAAAACGAGGTCACTGAAATGGAAGTGGAAATCGTGCAATTGTCGGAGGAGATTGAAAGGTTAGAACATGGAAGTGGAGTCATAGATTTAGAACATTTATCACAAAGTGGTATGGATGTTTCTACGCAAGAGAAATTCCTACAACAGGAGAATACGATATCCCAGCAATCCACTCTCATCAAAGCTCTTCAAGACAAGATAATCGAGCTCGAAGGTAGATCCTCCATGGGAATTTCGGGCCGCGGGACGCCGCAAATTCCAGCAGATTTAGAAGCTGTGGGCGGATTCCGATCAGCGAATGGTTCTCTCGACACCAAGAGACAGCACGTCGTTCGTGCCACGTCACCAACACATTTCAAACCACCACCCACACCACCACCAAACCAGCCATTACCTCCAACGCCATCAACACCATTCTTCTCGCCACCCTCCACGCCAATTCCTGGCACACCACCTCTACGAGCTCCCGCGAACTCCCGATCAGATGCAAGTACACCCACGCCAGATCCAACGATAGAAATCCAAAAATTGCAAAAGAAAATAACATCAATGGAGGAGGAAAAAGTGCAGTATGATCAATTAGTTGAAACATTAGAAGGGTCACTCAACGACTCGGAAGAAAATCTTCGAATAGCGAAACAGCAATTACAATTTTTGCAGCGAGAAAAGACTGATCTATTGGATCAAATCAAATACCTGAAAAACCAGTTGGAGGATTCCATTGTACAGTTTGAGACCGCCAAAAACTCGGTGCAAGAAGAGAAGAAAGTCATTGAATCTGTGCTCGAGGAAGAGAGGCGGGCCAAGGAATCTGCTGAAAGGGCGAGACGACAACTTGAGTCTCGGATGGAACAACTTCTGGCGAAGAAAAGTAAATTTATGTGCTTCTAAAAATTTGACAAACATAAAAAATTCTTATCCATATTTATTATATTTTGAAAAGTAAAAAATAATATTTCAGCGATTTCCTTAAAAAAGAAATTTTTTGTAGCATATTTTTTTTTTATTACTTATTTATTAATTACGCCCTTGATATATATAGAATTGTATATTATTATTTATATAAAACCCAATGAATCCATTGCACTCCACTTAAAAGCAAATATTCATGCAAGATTTCTGTTAACTTTAAATAAAAGCAATCCGTGTTTTCGTGAGTGATGACGCATACACAGAGTCAAATAATATAACGCCAAAAGATAAAATGTTTGTTCGCAAATTTAGTACTATTAAATTTTATCAAAGAACTAATAGCTGATAATAATTCTCAAGCAGTTTATTGACAAGGATGGAATTTTTCATTTTTTAGAAACTTTGTAGCATACAATTGTTTTAAAAAAAAAAAGACGAGTAAGGCATACTTGGTTTCTTATTCAATAATTCGACCCGGACAACGGTCGTGGTTTTTTAGATTTTAATAGCATTTGCACTTTATTTAGTCCAGTTCACTTCTTAATCCTCACCTGCAACTTCAAACCTTAATCGGTGAATCACATTTGGTACCAGAATATCTTTCCGGATTAGACGTTTAGAATCTGATCATGTCTTCAGATTCTTTATTGCTCCTCTTTAGTTGCTACCGGCGCTATATACTGTATTAAACACCTCGAGATCAGAAGAATATATGTTTAAAATACTTACCGGAATTATGTGTTGTTGCGTTATGAACCTAACCATACCTCTTTGATGATGGCATCTGTATTGAAATCCGGCTCATTGCCGAGACATTGTCAAACTCTCCTAATATTCGTTCACCTCACATCTGATAAGTATAAACTCGAATAATTTAATAATTTCTATGCAATGTAATTGGATCTTAAAGAAAAATATTATTTATTTCACCCGTTAAGCCTACATCCGAAGATTTGGTGTAACAATAGTTTGTGCCACACGTATTTTTATACAGCACACACTCTCTCAAAATGTCCGTGAATCATTTTAACAAACTATCTCAAGATTTTACCGAACTTTTTAATGACAAGAAGTATCATGATACAGTCATTGAAGTTGGCACAGATCAAGATAAGAAGTCTTTTACAGCTCACTCGGTAATATTATACTATCGCTCGTCCTACTTTCGCGCAGAGTTGACAAAATACAAAAATGATTGTAAGACCAATACGATCTTTCTACCAAATATCTCATCACAAATTTTTGAAATTATTCTTAGGCAAGTTTTTATATCTTTGTCAAATTGCAAAAAAAGAGTTTTATATAATTAATGTGATGTGTTTAATATTGTTTAGATATATTTATAGTGGAATTTGTATTTTGGAAAGTATCGAGAATAAAGCAATCTTGGACACAATTATTACTTCAAAAAATCTTGGACTCGAAGAATTATCAAGTGAAATGGAAATTTATCTCATAGAAAATAAGGCTGCATGGCTACGCACACACTTTTCATTTGTTTATCATATATTACTCGAGAATAATTCATTTAAACATTTGGCGAAATTTTGCGATGATATAATAGCAAAATATCCCGCTCTTATTTTTGATCGAGAGGATTTTATTCTTCTTCGAGAATCGGCTTTGATTTCTATTATCGAGAGAGATGATCTCAAATGGAAGAGATCAAAATCTGGGAAAAAGTTGTTCAATGGGGAACCGCAAAAAATGTTGCGCTGCCTTCAGATATTAAGGAATGGTCTAATGAAAATTACGTAGCTCTCAAGAACACTTTGCAATATTGCTTACCATATATTCGCTATTTCCAGCTTAGTACTGCAGATTTGTGGGAAAAAGTGAAGCCGTATAAGAAAATTCTTGATGAACAGCTTTGGGATGACTTGATACAATATATCATCTTTCCGGACAAGCCTATTAGTTCACGCATTTTACCCGCAAGATCAGTAATTATTCAAAAGCTTCCAGAAAGGACGAAAGAACCCTTTTCCTATATCATCAATAAAGAACATGTAGCAGAAATTTCATCTTGGATTGATCGCCGAGATACAATTTATTCAGAAAAGGATGTTCCATACGAGTTTAGATTGATCCTAAGAGGAAGTCGTGATGGATTTAATCCTCAAACATTTTGGGATTTATGCCACGGTAAACAAAGAACAGTAACAGTCTTACGGGTAGCAGGAACGGATGAAATTCTTGGGGGATATAATCCCTTGGAATGGGATAAATCAACTGATGGAGTTTGTATGAATGCGCGTGATTGCTTTATTTTTTCCTTAAAAAATGGTAAAATAAAGGATTCAATTCTTAGTCGAGTAATATCTAGTAGAACTGCATTCAATAATGTAGAATCGAGTTTACAAAAATCTTATGGCCCAAAATTTGGGGATCTGTATATGTACACTGGTATGTCTGATTTCACGCGAGACAAAAAAAGTTGCTATAGATCTGATTTAGGTCGGTTTTCGAGTTACAACAAATCGATTAGAGAAGATAAATATTTTTCAATAATAGAATATGAAGTATTTCACATTATTTGAGTTCTTATCATGTTTCGATTAATAAAATTATTAATATATTTATTTGATACAAGACAAATTAAAGAATGACTAGCGGGTAAAGACTATAGCTGGTCTTAAGAAAACCTTATTTTGAATTATATTTACATGATTCATATTCGCTTCTAAAAATGCATTTTGAGATATCAAGGGAGATAATATTGAAATCATGGTTAACCTACTTTATTTTTAATGAAATTTGCTGGTTATACACAGTATCTATCCGCACGCGTATGATGTGATACACATCGTACTTTAATAAATTTTAATTATGCTTCTATTTAAGTGTTTACCGATATTTATTAATAGACAAAAAAAAAAAAAACATTTCCAAAATTTGATGATTTTTCGTTATAAACTGCGTTGTTGTCTTTCTAATTAATATCAAATACTTCGGATGCTTCCTTCAAATAAGAATAATCATACAATTCGCGATGCACTTCGTAAATGTAAAGCTAGAGCAATTGAAAATACCGATCAGTGTAATATTCGTCATGCGCGCGATAGAGAGAGTACATGTGTAAAAAGAAATGTCGAACAACATAAGAGGTTGAGGAAGAACAGTGAACGATATCATGAAAAAAAATAATCCAGTATTTTTAAAGGATACTAACGAGCGTCTCAATTGACGGCAGATTGAAATGCTGGTGCAAAATACTGACGATAATTGTTTTTCAGAATTGGTCAATTCCTTTTCGAAAAACTTTGTCCTGCTTGTAATGAATGTTTTCCATTTATCGATCTCGTCCGAAGTGATGTTTAAGAAATTTTCCAAGGAAAATTGCATGGATCAGGTGAAGTTCCAGATGAATTACGAGGTCTTACGGAAATTGAGGAAACGTTGATCTCTCGGTATATCGTCTTCGTGGTAGTCAGTATGGATATGATGGCAGTGTCATAAATTTCCCGCAGGGTGTGAGCGAGTTCGTAACCGTCTTCCACGAAATCCATCTACACTCGATATTCTTGTTGTTCGCGAACGAACCAGCATTTAAGGATTTCGAATATCTTTTTTGTTTATTATTAGATATTATTTATTTATTTTTAAATCTTTCGTCAGGTTAAAAAAGTTTTGAAATTATGCAGCATTAATCTATATATAAATACAAATATAAATATACTGTATAAGAAGTTATCAATAGTTAATTACTGTAGATTATTTTAAAAAATGATAAATTGCTGAATTAAAATGAAAAAGAAAAAAAAAGAAATCAATTCAAGACTTTTTCAAATGATTTTTAATCAATCCACAATCTCCTCTTAAAAGAGATTTATATAATTAACAAGTGTAAAGGCCTGGGCTATGCTTCAGGATTAGTTATTTGAGTTTTACTTTTTTAAAAAATTTAAAAATTGTATTTAATTTTTATATTTTTCTATAAAAAATAACTTTATTTAAAAAAAAACAATTTTTTATTAATAGTATAAAGGCTTAAGCTATGCTTCAAGTTTAGTTATTTGAGTTTTATTATTTTTAAAAATATTAAAATTGTGTTTAATTTTTATAAAAAATAGTTTTTTATTTAAATAAAAATAATTATTTATTTTAAAAAATTCATTTTTATATAGTTTAATTTTAAATAATGTAAAAATCTGGGCTATACTCCAGAATTAGTTATTTGAGTTTTACTTTTTTAAAAAATTTTAAAATTGTGTTTAATTTTATATTTTTCTATAAAAATAGTTATTTATTTAAAAAAATAATTTATTATTATTTCTTATATAATTTATTTTTAAATAATATAAAGTCCTAGTTTATGTTTCAGAATTAGTTATTTGAGTTTTATTTTTTAAAAAAAATTTAAAATTGTGTTTAATTATTATATTTTTATATAAAAATAGCTTTTTATAATTTTTTATTTAAAAAAAGTTTTATTTTTTTTTTTAAAAAAAATTGTTTTTTATTTATATAAAATAAAAAATTTATTTTTAATTGTTTTTTTTAAAAAAAAACTTTATTTTTAATTTTAATTTTTTTTTTTAATTAGTTATATTGACTGGGTTTTATTGATCAAATTTTAGAAAATTATACAGATTGTTTTACAAAAACAATTCTTATAAATTCTAGCTTATACTATTCTAATCTATTCAAACTACCACTAGATTTTACTCATTAAAGATACTATCTTGTCAATTGCTCTACTATATTCAGATCACCTAGTGTTTCGAGGATCTATCAAAAGACCTTTTCTTTTTATTATTCAAAGAGTTATTTGAGATATATTTACTTTATAGGACATTTGTTTTACTTATAGAATATATTCCATTCTTAATCTTAATTAATGCTTTCTACTGTGTTCAGTTCTCCAAATTTGATTATTTATTGATGTTTTTAATCTTTATACAATCACAAGTAAGTCTTTTAAAAATAATTAGTAAACTAGATTGATAACTAAAGTATTTCAATAACTATTTTTAACTATTTTTCAAATATAATCTTGAAACCTACCTTGATTATTATATAAGACTTTTTATTTCTCCCAAATATATCAGTATTTATAGATATCCTATTATAACTATTTAACTTTATTATTTCTCATTGGTAATTCACGAGATCAAATCTTTGGTAATTATTGGTAATAATAATTTCAAATCTTCCAGTATATGTCTAACCTTTACTTTTGTGATTGGTACATATTATTGAAGTCTTTCAGATCTTCTATAAGACTAGAGTTTTTGAGAAAAA
>CAJVPT010002514.1:0-17480 GCA_910592055.1 Acaulospora colombiana
ACTTCAAGTTGTTTTAATAAAAGTATTAAGACTTTATTAGCAAAGAAGTATAAAAACTTCTTGCAAACATCTTTTTTATATGTGATCAGAGGATTAGCGAAAAGAGTTGTATTTAGGATCCTTTTAAATATATTTTAGTAAATCTAGAAAAGTTAAATAATAGAATTAATATATTAAAGGAACAATCAATTTCTAATAAACAAAAATATAATAACATAAGAACAAACTGTTTCTAAAGATATATTAGTTATTCAAGATAATTAAAAGAAGCTAGAGCCCAACACTTTCTTAAGAAATATCAGAAACAAAAGCAAAAAATAATTAATAAAAAATAATAATACAATAGAATATAATTACAATTCAGATATAATAAAATTTTTACAAAAGAAATTATAGCTCTTTTTTATAAAAAAAAATAAAACAATATAGTAGAAAAAAGAATAAAAGAAAAAGACAATGAAATTTTTAAAAAGGTAGTAAGAATAGGTATATATAACATTAGAGATATTATAAATAAAACAGATCAATAAAATCTTATTGAGAAGATATTAGAACAAGGAATAAATATATTAAGACTATATAAACGAAACTTATCTAACTAATATATAATAGACTTTCAACAATCAAAAAGCCTACAAACATTTTTACATTATTAATAATGATATACCTTTTGAAGCAGAAGTCAGTTTTCTGATTAAAAAAGATCTCAATAAAAAGATAATATCAATTGTGAAGAATGTAGAATATATAATTATAATTAATCTGCTCATAAAAAAAAAATCTATAAAATATAGATTTATATTTTCTCAAATAAATAAAGATATAAAAAAATATAAAAAAACTAACTAGCCTTATCAAAAAAAGTATAAGCAAAAATATTCTATAATAGTTTTAACACAGTATATAACTTATTAGAAGATAGACAATTATTATTAAAAGTTTAGTTTAGACTATTATGGTATTTAGAAATCTTACTGTTTAACTTTTCAAATAAATATAAATTATTGATATACAAATTATATGGAAAGGCAAAGAAAAGATATCAATAAGATAAAACCTAATAAGCAATAGCAGAATAGACTACATTTAGATATTATATAGTTTAATAAGTCACTATTTACTTCTATTTAATAATCAAGATATGAAAAATATTATAGAAAGTAATTACATTATGTCTCTGATTACTCTATATGGCAAAATCTTTTTACAAGAAGTAAAATTAAAAAAATTTCTATTAATGAATAAAAATAAATTGATATAAAAAGAGTGTCTCAAATACAATAATAAGTCTTTCAAGAAAACCTAGATTATAAATTCAAAATAATATTAGAACCTTTGTTTTAAAAAGAATTCAGATTAGAATAAAAGAAAGCTTGGATAAATAAACTTTAAAAAACATCTAAAAAACTAAAATATAAAGTAACCTTTAATAAACAGTGATCAGAAAATCAGTTCTATATAAAGAAATGAGACACAAACACAATTCAGAGATTGTTAAATACAAAAAAGCCTTGCAACTTAAAAGACTTTTTAATAAAATAAAATTACAAATACTCAGTTTAATTATAAAGAAATATAATATCACCCATAAACCTAACTATTAGATTAAAAATCTTTGCATTTAATATAAAATCTTTAATATATACTAAAAATTTTTGAAAAAAAATATCTAAAATACAATAGAAGGCCTAAAAATTATATGTCAGAGATTAGAAGTCAGAGAAACAAGAGATACTGTATTATTAATGTGATAATCTGAGAAATATTTAAAAATAAATAATCAGCTCTTTGACAAATTAAACCAAAAAGAAAATAGTACTTAATAGAATCAAGATTAAACAAGATGATACTGAATATATTATAACCTAAAAAGGTGAAATTGCAAAGAAATAAGATGATATTATCAAGAAATATTCAAAAAAAGAAAAAACATTTATGAAAGTTTAACAAAGGACTAAAAAGAAGAATACAGATTCAGGAAATATATTAATGCAATTTGATATAAAGATTTACTTAAATTAATCTTTCAATAAAAATTAAATAAAACACTTAACACTTTAAAATAACAAAGTTTTAGAAAAATTCCAAATTAGCTATAAATTATTAAAGAAGTTAAGTTTTAAGAAAAGAAAATACTTGAGAAGAATACCTAATAACTTTCTAAAATAGGAAATAATGCTAATATATTAGAAACAAAGTCATATATATTCTATAGTTAAACCAAAGCCATGGAAATATAAACTTTTAAATATCCAATTCATAGTTTTACTAGAAGTTACAAAAAATTGTTTTATCAAAGTTCTTACCAATAGAATAAAAAATATTTATAAAATTAATAATATTTTTAAAGGTCGAACTATGTAGAGTTATTGAGAGAAAGTATAGTAAAACAAATTCAAATTTTTAATAATATTTGCAAAAATATCAAAAAAAAAAAACAAAAAGGAATTATGAATACTTTTTCAGGATACTGTCAAAGCATATAATACAATTAGTTTAGAAATGTTGGTAAAAATAATAAAAAAAAATTAAGGCACTAAAAAACTTTATTAAAATCATTCTAGAATAAAGAATTTCAAGTTATATTTGAAAATAATCTTATAGAACCTATTATAGTAAAAGATGGAATTAATCAAGGAGAAACTATTTCATCATTATTATAGTAAATCTTTTATAATTTCTTGTTCTACAAGATTCAGAATAATGCATAAAGAAAATATAAAATATTAATAACTTAGAACTCAAATTTAAAAAAATATTTTATCAGAGAGTTAGAATCAATATATGCAATTATAGTCTTTATAGATAATATGATATAAATAGCAAAATTTAAGAAAGATATAAAAAAAATTCTAAAAAATAACTATCAAACAAATGACTTTTAAATTAATAGCAACAAGTTAGTCTTAATAACAATTAACAATTCTAATTGCTATCTTAAAAAGTTTAAATAGATATAGAAAATAAAGTAATTAAAGAACTAAAACAAGTCAGATTTCTTGAGATCTGGATAGGTAATCAAAAGATTATAATAGAACCAAAAGAGTAAATACTTAAAGAAGTCTATACAATAATCAAAACTCTTAAGAACAAAAAAGCAACAAACAAATAAGCTCTCTATATTATAAATGGAGTACTAATATCTAAAATAGAATTTAAAATATAACATAGTATATTGTTTTGAAAATTTTGTAATACTCTAATAGCAATATATAGAAAACTCTTTAAAAATAAAACCACTTTATATAGATTAATATTCAATAGTATAATTTATTATTTAAAGATTTATAACCTAAAAAGTTTTTGAATATTGCAATATAAAAACTAAATATTAAAACTATGCAATAAATCAAATGATTCTAAACTAGCAGAAATTATAACAATTATTAGACTTAAATAAGTATAAATCAAAAACTAAAAATCATTCAATTTACTAATTATAAATATCTAAACTATCTATCAGACAAAAGCAACTTTATACTTCAAGTAATTAAGTTAGTAAAAGATATAAAAATAACTTTTATAACTGAAAATAATATAATATTTTTGAATAGAGTAAGAGAAATAGTTATATTTAGGAATATCTTATACTAGATAATTATAAAAAAACGATATTATTACTTAAAAATAATAATTTAATGTACTGTATATAAACTAGTTACTTAATTAGAAAGCAAAGCAAATAAGAAACTAATAAATACTTCAATTTTTACAGAAAATATATAAAAACTTTATTTTAGCATGGTTCCAAATTATAATAGAAATTTTTCTAAAAAATTGATTACAACAGTTTATAAAAATTTAAAAAGAGAATTGTATAAAATAGGAATTAGAATATCTTATAGTAAAATCTAATAGAAATAAGTAATAAAGGCTATAGATAGTAATAAGAAATAATAATAAAAAGCAAATAACTTGGGAAAGGTTGAAACAAGAAATAGTAGGATATAAAACCAAAATGAATCACATTATTTATTATGTATTAATAATAGTCAAGAAACAAAACTATAAAGTTGTCCTGAATATTTAAAAGAAAAAAATACAAAATAACAGCTATATTATAAAAAAAAAATAGAGAAGCTATATACTGTATTATATTTTAATATAAGAAAATCTATTAGAGAATATAAAAAATGATAATTTTAAATTTCCAGATTATCCTAAAAAAGCAATTTAAAGTCTGATCTGTATTAATTAAGATTTCCTTAAAATATCTTCTCAAAATAATAAAATAGATTATATATATATATATATATTTTTTTTTTAATGCTAGCTCATCCTTGTATCAGGTTGGTACTTTTATTAATTATTAAGATACATTCTAAGAACAACCGGGATTACTAGTTACCCGTACTGTCTAAGGATTTATAGATCAATGAATAGTACAAGGGACATCTATTTACATCTCACCCAATTAGGATAGGGGAACTATATTACCATCTAGTGTAGAATTTCTCTTAACCCTTAACAAAGTTGAAAGGAGGTGAATATATGCTATTAAAATAATGGATTACAAATTGTACTCCCTCATCACAAACTGATTCTTCCTACGGGATACCACAGGATGGCTTGTTGCTATCTTTTTGGGAGGAACTAACATACCAAGAACTTGCCTAAGATACTCAGTACCACTGGTGTTGAGGATTTCTTATATAAGGTCTGAAGACCTTGTTAGCATTGAAAAAAAAAAAAAAATATGAATCTGTCCTGTGTCTTGACTGGGGTGTGGTTTTGTGTCATAGAATTCCTGTTACCCATCTATTGAAAAACTGTTTTGTGTGGTCCTTGTGTTTTTGTGGGTGGTCGGGTCCATCTTTGTATGTAGTCCATAGGGCGAACAGTCCGTGGACTTGTTTATTCTTCCTTGATAGCCAATGATTTAGGAGATTGAGTGTCCTGTATCCATCTGCACCAGCACATAACTTATGGTGGATCCCAGGTTCTTATGGAGCTGAGGAAATACATCCAGACATATGAAGTGACCAATGAGAGCTTGTTTATCAATCTTGTCCAATGCGTTTCATGTTGATCAATCAGAATCAATGGAATTTATGCTACCTGAAATTTCAGGATCAAGCTGGGATAGGCAAAATTCCCCAAAAAGCTGTGAAAAGTGGTAGCTCTAAGAGGACACACAGCTATTCAAAGGGTGGAAAATGAGTCCTTTGTATGGGAGAAACCCTCTCTCAGGTACTGTTTTATTTTTCCACTTCATCTGATAGGTGGCAGGTACTTTGCTATTGGTCCTTCTTCCTTGAGGAACTTTCTTGCCATTGGTAGTCAAGGTGAGTGCTGGACTTTGCAGGCCACAAGAGTCCAGTATTGTTCGTAGGAGATTGTAGACAATATGGGGGGAAATAGTGGAGTCCTGAAGGAAGCCCCTTCAGATTGATTTAAAGAAAGTATTAAAACTTTATTAGCATAGAAGTGACAAGACTTCTGCAAACATCTTTTTTGTATATGGTCAGAGGATTAGCGGGAAGAGTTTCAGATCATATAGATATAGAAACTTGAGAAGAAACTATTATTAAGAAAAATATTAAAAAAGAAGTATATCAAAATCATCTAATAGATATATTTCAGTACGATCTAGAATCTAAAGAAAAATCAATTTTTTATTTTGATAGATCACTTATTAACCATGAAAGAGAAGATATAAAAATAGAACAACATGAATTTATATAGAAATAGAAGATAGAGAAAGCAAGTTTCAAATAGAAATAAACAATTGGTTCTTATTCACAAGAATAGAATTGATAGTAATTATAAATATACTCTTGATAATTTTTATTAATAGTACTATTGTGATTTGTATAAATAATTAGATATATATATCTAAATAAAAGATAATTAAAAAAAATGATTCAAAAAAACTTATAAAAGATAGTTAAAAGAAAAAAACTGATCCTTTTGAGTATAAATAACTAAGTTAATTCAAAAGAAGAGTATAGATTTAAAGCTTACTAAAGTTAAAATACATACTAATAATTCTTATTAACTCTTTCCTGTAGATTCCTGACTACCACTTTCAAAGAAGCATTCCTTCAAAACTTTATGTTTTAAGAGTAACAAAACTTCAAAACTTTTCCTAAAAACACTTGCTTCAGTTGGCAGTAGTCATACTATATCCTTCTTGTTTACCTTTCCTCTTTATAAACCTCCTACCTAAGAAGTTAATAGCAAGAAAACTTTTCTAGGAAGAAGAAACCAGATGAAAAAGTATCTTCCCTCTCTTCCCTATGGAGGTTCCAGAGTCTAGAAAGAAGTTTGAACCAACAACTTCATACCAGTCAGTAGGCAGATATCAATACCACAGGCAAAAATGACTTCTCTCTTAACATATAGCAGTTTTTTTTTATTTTTCTGGAAAATTTTGTCTACCCTAGCTTGACCCTGAATTTTTTGTTACACTAGATTTTGGATAGATTGATTGGCTGAAGTCTGGGATTGGTTGTTCCATGGTTAGCAGAAATGTAAACAAGGATACACGTGACATGGGATGTGAATGTATTTCCTAAGCTCTATAAGAACCTTAGGTCCATTATAAGTCACTGGCTAGTTGTGCAGGTGGATAAACATTACATAGACTGTGATCTCCTCTCTCTCATTAATTCTGAAAGTGTCAAGGCTATAGATTGAGTACCTTTATAGGCAAAGTTGGGTGGATGAGTAGTTGTTAGGTGTTCCTTCATTCCTTCCCCTATTTCATTTTCTTGTAAATATTTTCAACCTTCCCTTTCCATTTTAATTTTTTCTTTTAACATTGACTAGTCACAAGACTAATACAAGAGATCTCTAATATCGGATGGTATTGGGACTTTTGTGTGAGTTCTGACATGTTAGGTCCCATAGTGGGTAGCAACAAGCCGATTGATAGATATATTAGTATACTTTAGATAATGTCGATTCCTGTATATGGGGATGGGTAAGCAATGCACAGCTTGTGTATCTTACTAGTTCCCTGCTTTGTTTTTAAAAAGAAGTATTTATACTAGACGGTCATGTATTTTCCTTATCTTGATTAGGTTAGAAATAGATCGAGTCATAAAAATAGATAGCTTCCTATTTTATTTCTCTCTAATGATTTATAAATTCTTAGACAGTATGGAAAAGTATTCATCCCGATTGTTGCTAAATATGATCTTTTATTAATAAAATATTGGAGAAAGTGTGGGATAAGCCAGGTTTAAAATAAATAAAAAAATACGGATGATTCTTATCATAAGGAAACAGATATTTTAACTAAAGAAACTCTAAAACTTCTATTAATTAAATGAAAAAATATTATCTTATATAAGATTCTTTTTATAAAAATAAAGTAATAAAAAATAATAATAAATAAGTCAATAAGATAGTTTGTTAAGAATATTAACAACAAAACAACTATATATTAATGAATACAATAAAACAGAACAAAAAAAAAATAATGTCATGAGATCTAATATGAGAAAAAATAAAATATAAACATATAGTATATAAAATATATTCTTCAAACAATTTTAGCAGAAAAATCTTCTCATTAAATTGATTGATAATAAATTATCAATCTTAAGCAAACTGACTATTAGAAAATCTGATCTATATAAACAAATAAAATACATTATACAGTATATAGCCATTAAGATAAAATAATTGAATATTTACCAAAATTTCTAGTCTATAAGAATAAAGTATAAAAGATATAGAAGAAATAAATAAATGGAATTCCTAAAGACTTCAAAAAACTTTTACAAGAAAGAAAAAAAAAGTTAAAAAAAAAGACATTAAACCAATTATAAATAATTGTGAAGAATTGAGGAAGCTAGGTAAATAGATCTTTGGACTAGTAGAACAAATTTCAAAAAATAGTCAAGACATCCTAAGCTTTTGTGATAACCTTATAAGAAATGATTTTATTCAAAAAATGATAGATCTAAAATATCACAAAAAATGGATAGAAAAAGGAGCAAAAAGATAAATACTAAAAATACAGAAAAGAGTTTGTAAACAAGTTCAAAAAAGAATCTGAAATATACGATATGAGAAAATAATTGAATAAAAATGAATATAGGGAATCCATAGAGAAGACAAAATCAAGAGACCTTAATATCTTCCAACTTGAAAATCATATCTCCAGTAAAAAGAGAACTATTAATAGAGGAAGAATACTTAGAAGACAAAAATCTTAAAAGTTTTAAGCCTAATCAGAACTTTATAGAATATTTTGCAGTAGTAACTTGTAGATTGTGAAGTTAACAGCTGGAAGGATTTTTATCTGAACTACTAATGGAGTAATAAATTACTCCCAAAGTTATACTTAGAGTTTTAAGAAATTTATAAAATAAAGACAAATAAGTTAGATGGAAATTTAGCTTTAGTGAAATATTCTAAATGTAAAGCATACAAACATTTAACAATGCACACATACCTAGCCTGGCTAAGGGTTATAAAAAAAAAATAATAAATCGTATTATTAAATGGGTTGATATACTGTAATATTTAAAAGAAATAATTAAATAATTTAATTATCTAAAACTTATTAAAAAAATGATTAATTTAATAATATAATAAATTTAATCAATAATCAATAAATACTGTATATTATATATTAAAATATTTATTGCTTTGTTCGACTAAAGGCACATACAATTAATACTGTTATAATGTAAAGTGACAAAATCAATATGATGATTATCTCAACCATTTAAGTCTTTAAACTTCGAATAAATGTTCATAAATATATTCTAAGGTTTATAGAGCAGCAAAGAAATAACAAGAGTATCGGAATTCAATCGTTATCTTGAATGAGGCATTTTTAGTCCCGTATCTGTCCAAGGGCATCAATACTTCGACGCCTGGTCATCAGAAGACTTGTTTATTATATGGCCCTCTTTTTAGAAGACGACGTTATCCAATAAAGTCAATTTTTTGACTAAACTGTTAAGTCAGAACCAAAAACTGTTCCCGAAAGAATTTCGCTTGGTTAGAAAATTGATAGAGGAGCTTTCCATTGGGAGCAACAACGATTGTCAAGACGTTGTTCCAGCTATCACCGCTGGATTATTAAAACGTTAACTTTGCTGGATAAAGTAGCTAATGGAGCACAATGTATAAATTGAATTTATTATTAAACATGCCTATTTTTATCGTATGGTTTCATGCATTGCAAACTCCAATGTAGAAAATGGTATATCGTCATCAGAATCATCATTACCGAAAGCAGGACTTTTCAAACTAAAATAAAAAATTTTCAATAAGAACCTTTTGCGATTGCGTTAAAAGACCATAATAATTTGCAAATACAAACAGTCTCGGAGAAAACACTTTAATTTGCCGTATATGAGTATCCTTTCCATTTTGGAGATTGGATTTAATTGAGATTTGAAAGAGATGTGCACATACTGGACGACTTGTTTTGCTGTTCCATCACAATTATCCCATTGAAATGCTTAAATATTGATAATAATTATCATAAAACCAAAAAAAAAATAAAAATTTTTTAATATAATACACGCACGTTAATGTATGGTCCCCACTTAGTTGAATATCAACCCATCCGTAAGGATCTTCCAGTTCAACTGTCCGCAAGTCCTACTCAATCATGATCAAGCGTTAGACTAAAGAAGAATATTTAAGATACTTTGATAATCATGGTGAATATTTTATACTTGTAAGTCCCCAAAATTTGTTCCAGCCTTAACAACTATCTTATTTGGCGTATAACTTTCGTCATTCTTGTAATCAATCCAAAGTGAAATTTGCTATTATAGCAATATAAAGTAAAGCTTTTTGTTTTAAGTCATTCTAGATTAATGAATTATTATATCGATAATTGAAAAAGCAATGACTGTACATTACCACCACGGAAACCTTTTTAGGAAATTGAATATTGACGAGGTGGGGTAGAGTGCCATCTGATCTAAAAAAAGTCATTTTTTATTATTCCAATTTTTAAAATGGATTTTAGACATAATAAATAGATCCTACTGCCAAAATGTCATCAAGTTATTATCTCGCAAGTTTTCAACGCCATTACCGGCCTTCCAGCTTGAAAGTGAAAATATTGCCAGTGAACCGATTTCTCGTAGTTCTGAACAAGTAAGAGCTATCAAATCGCGTGATATCAAGCACCATTATGAGGAATCTTCTTTTTAATACCTTCGTGCTTGAATTCGCTCTTTACAATTTTCTTTTCTTTCCTCTGATGAGTCATATTTTCATCATCGTCTATAGCATTCCCCATATCTTCCATATCTTCAGTGTCCTCCGTATCTGGCACATTATTTAAATCATTCATGCTGTTGCCCAATGGAAAAATTCTTTCGCGGATCAGACAATCTTATTGGCAAGTTTTATATTGGAAAAGTTTGACTATATACACAGCATATATTATGAATTCTATATTTGACTTTCCGATCGGATGGCTGAATTCAATTAATCATATAAATTTTGAAATGCCTAAAAATATACAATTTTTCCTTGATAAATACGATGATGAAATTTTTAATATCAAAGGAGAAGGAAGTTTCAAGTGTAACAAATACGAAGATGGAAATTATAGGAACTTGAGATGGCACCCGGGAGACCATCCTATTTTGGCACTGATCTTGCAGATCACGGACCAAAAAAAACGTATAAGTGAATCTACTATACTATACGTTGATTTATTTCCCAAAGATTTAATTAATGGACAGTTGCGCAACAGACTCGTTAAGAATCACAGGCTACTCTTTTGTAGGCTTCACTATATTAAACTATGTCTCGTCTCGTGCTGCTTCGGTTACAGTGAGTATTTTTTTTTTTTTTTTTATATGCTACTATCCCTGTCCAATATTAATAATATCTTTCTGAAAATGTTTTACTAAATTTTTCAGACTTTTTACAATAACTTGGACGAAAGAAAAAAATCAATATGGGACAATACATTTGTCAGTTATATACATGCATGGATTTGCTCAATAATCACTCCTTTATGGTAGTTACCCTTTCATTTCCCAAATATATACACCACCGTATATTGATCAACCTTGTTGCTTTAGCTTTTATTATTATCCGCATGCGTGGAATGACATGATCTATACGGATATATCTTTGTTTAAAATTCAAATCGCTCTTTCAATCGGTATTTTTTTTTCTGCACGCATTTAATAGTAAATGCGCATTATATTTAAATGACTATGCGCGCGTGTGGTTCGATTAATTTGATGATTGGTTTATTTGGAATATAACTAGGTTATTTTTTTGCTGACATGTTTGATTTTTATATAAAGAACATTTTCATGGACTCTCCTGGAATATGGTTCCATCACGTTGTGGTATGTCAATCGACAAATTTCTTAATTCTCCAATCACGTCTACTTATCCTCTTCTAAATCTTTTATAAAAAGGTGTGTTCAACATTTTTAAGCTCAATAGTAACCTGCAAATATGCACCATACTTGGCAGCAAACCTGCTGGTGGAGATGAGCAACATCTTTCTACATCAACGCAAACTTTATCTTACATCATACCGAACGAAATCTACTCCGTTCTATTATTATAATTCTATATTTCTTTTCTTGTCATTTATATTTGCCAGAATACTCGTGCAAGGGTATTTATTGATCAGAGTATGGAACGAGCATTTAATATTTGGACATAAGTCTCATTGGAGAGCAGCATTTATAGGGATGGTGGCGATGAACGCTTTGAACCTGCAATTATTTTCACAATTATGGAATGCGGATTGGAGTAAGATGTGGAAGAATAATAAGGGTGACGTCGAAGTCAATGTGACTTCCCGGAAAGGAAAGAAAGGGTCAAACGAAAGGAAGAAAAAGTGACGGATTTTAAGATTTTATTCCTTGATGCATAGAATAAAGTAATTATTATAGACGATTTTAGATAATTCTTATCTTAATGTAGACTCGTGACGAAGCGGTGCTAAGAAATACTTTTTTATCTAATAGATTTGAACAACTGGACACTGTCTGGACGGTCTCTTATTGTTATTTGGCAATTTTCATATATCAAAAACCATTTCAATTTTCTTACATTTGATTTACAGTATATAGTCAAAGTTATCGTATATTATTACACTTTGTATTAAATAAATGGTACACCATTTCATATCAAATTAGAACCTCGATTGGATTCACTGATGCCATTTTAATTGAAGCCGTTCGTATCGAACTTACAAACCCGTGTCATCAAAATTAACAAGTTCTATTCAGTCGATTCAGTCTAATCATAAATTTATAAAGTTACCATTATATAAAAATTGTAAAATGTCTTATTATTTATAGATTAGTTCATGCTATGATATATTAATTTATTATTAAAAAAACCTTTGAGCTATTTTAATTCTATTATTATAATTTTAAAAAATTGTATATTTATCGTTAGTTACATATGTTTTATCAAATCTTTTTATTTATTGTATATACTATATATTTTATATATTGTTAAAACTAAAAAATAATAATATCGCTCAAATAACACTGATCAAAAAAGTAAATATTTGACAAATTAATAACACAAATAAATAATCAATGTATAGTATTTTTACTATATAATTTAGTAAATTGATAATAAAATAAATTATTAATCTATTTTTCTGTATAATTTAACAAATCAATATATTTATATTATAGAATATAGTATAATAAATCATCAATATGTTAAAAAAAAACTTTTTCCTGAAATCTTCAAATCCTCAAAATTTCTTTTTTAGGAAATTACTCAAAAGAAAAAAATAATATAAAACACAAAAAATATATTCTTACAACAATATCACAAAATAAAAAGACAATTCAATACAAGATAACACTGTGTTGAATACTTCAAACTAGCCAGTAGTTGAAGACTTTAATATATAGTATATTCACCAGTTACTTTATTTTCTCACTTAATAGAAAAGAAACCAAACAAATAATAATTAATTCATAGTCAAAAAAAAAGACGCCAATATTAACTTCACAAATCTTGTAATCAGGCCAATATAGGTTAACACCTTTCTTGATACCACAAGAAACTTTGAAAAGAGATAGATCAGTTTGATAAATCAAATAATCTCAAATTCTCCAAGGCCCAGAAAGATATCAAAGTTTTTCAAGATTTAAACAACTTAATATACAAAATTTCAATTCTTCAACATCAAAACACATTATTAGATAATGCAAACATGTACACATATAAGAGTCAGCTTTCAAAACATATTTGATTAAGATCTATTATAAAAGCACAACAAAACTTTATATTACTAAGATTAATGATTATAATAAAACAATATCAAGTGATTAATATCAACAAGCTATTAAGACATCTCTTATACAGATAATAAACTAATCAAAACAAGTAAAACAACACTTGTATCAAATAATAAACAATAACATGAGTTCTATCCACATTAAAACAGGACTAACAAGCTTAATAATAGTCATTAAAATAATATGAAGGACAAGAATTAATCTGAATATATGATTATTTATAATATAATACAACTACACAACAGTAATATCAATTCATACATATGAGCTATCATAAATAAATCAAAGCAAATACTTCAAATTATAAATAAAAGAGAAGAAGGTATTGTTAATACACTAGTTCAATTAGCAAAGAAGCATGATAAAACAAGAAAATTAGGGGTTACATAATAAATTATTTGATAAAAAGATATGACTATTCATAATGATATAATGGTAATTGCTTCAGAAATATGTATTATACTGAATAGTATCATTATTAAAATCCTAGAAATAGATAAAATAATATTTTACAAGAAATGAATTCCTATACAACATATCATCCATTTTTGACATAAAAAAAAGAAAAAGAAGAAAAATTTGCTTCAATTCTATATAGAAAATAAATATTTGAATATAATTAAGGAAAAGTCATAAAAAATACAACTCATGCCAATGAAGATCATTACTGAAGTAGAAAATGAATCAACACTAAACAATGAAATAACAATAATAGAAAATCAAGAACAAAAAAAGATAGAAGCAGAAATATTCAAAAATAAAGTTCAAAGCTATAATATAAATAAGTATAACTTCTATATAACAAGAAACAGGTAAACAGTTCCATCACTAAACCCCTATTTTATAAATAAAAAGAGTAAATATAAAGTAGGAGCAATGACAGTCAATATTTCAGGTAATAATGAAAAAAAGATCAAAGTATATTTGGGTAACATATTGAAATTGCTACAAAAAAAGTACAAGTTTCTTCTAAAAGAATTTATTAATAAAAATAAATAGTTAAATTTCTATCTAAAGGAAAAAGAAGATTTCTTCAAGTGTTTAGAAGAAGTAAATAGAAAATAAGAGGTCTTTAATTTATAACAGCTCAAAAATAAGCTCAATAATCAAATACAAAATATGGAAATATTAGACAAAAAAGTTTTCCAATCAATAAAAGAAAAAAAGAAAGAAGATATATAATATATTAGTCTGATAGATATAGAACACAAAACTCCTTATCACTTTATAAAAGAATATCTTAAAAAGATATAGTGAAATTCAAAATATATACTGTAATCTACAAGATTAAAACAAAAACAAGGATCAAGGCTTATATAGTATTAATTAATATAGTTATTGAAAAATAAATCCAGAAATCATATGAATGATTTCTCTAGGAGCAGAAACTATTAGGACTATCTTTTTCAAGAAAAAATAAATAGATAAAAAGATTAATATTATTGTAATAGAAAAAAATCAAAACTTTACAAGACTACTAGATACTAATAAGATTTATTTAAGTTTAATAGCCAGGACACTCAATAGTACAGAAGTGAAGATATATTATATTCCAAGAAACTCTTTTACATTAAAGAAACAGAACTTTATAGTCATACACTTTGCAACAAGAAAAGTCCTCAACAAATCCTGTAAACAATATATCATCTTGCATGGGTTATGTCTATTATGGAATGTAAAGAATATTGTATTAGAAAGTGAGAAAATCCCTGGTACAGAAAGGAAAAAAGCTATAACATAAAATAGAAAAATTAAAATAGACAATAAGATACTTATAAACTCATTATTTGACAGTAAATCAATAAGTCCTTTCTTTTCTTCTGGTAAAAGTTATTTATTAATAAAAAAGTTATTTTTAAAAGATTTGCCTTCAAGAAATCAAAAAAGATTTCATAGAACTCAAACTAAAAGTATAAGACAAAGAAACAATAAAAGACACAAGAACCCAGCTATATGAAACAATAGAGAATCCATTGGCCATTTAAGGCACAATTAGTATAACAGTTTTGATAAAAATAAATCAAATACAGAAATGAAAAGTAAAAGGATTTATTATACTATATCTTAGTCAACTTGGAAAAACTAAATAATAGAATAGCCAGACTAGAAGACAAGACAGTTATCAATAAATAAACAAAATAGAATAGAATAGGAACAAATAACTCTTAAAAAAAGGCATATTAGTTGTTCAAGATAACAAGAGGGAAAACAAACCCAGTTTATTCTTGGTAAAAACCTCAAAAAAGAGCAAATATTAACAAAAAAATATATAACAATATATAATTAAATAATGTAGATCTAAAACTATTTTTACAAAATAAAAGAACTGACTTTCTAAACAAAAAAAAAAAGATAAAAACAAATAAAATAACAACATAAAAAAAGAAAACAATATCAAATATAGAATAATAAGAATAAAAACATATAACATCAGGAGTATTACCAACAAAATTAATTAACATAGCTCTATAGAAGATATAAGTGAACAAGATATAGATATAGTGAAACTCTATAAGACCAAATTAATATATAGTAATGCAAAATAGACCTATAATAATCAAAAAGAGTACAGACACTTTTACAATACTAATAAAGATATACAGTATGGTATAAGAGTAAGTCTACTAATAAGAACAGATCTTAAAAAACAAGTTGTATTAGTAAAAGAAGCAAATAGCCATATAATTACCATTAATCTCTTAATAAGAAAAAACAAAATTTGTATTATATTTCATTATATAAATATAAACTCAAGAAAGTACAAGACAAGCCAATAAGCTTAGTTAAAAAAATATGAGTATAGTTTTCACATAATTATAATGTGTAATTTCAATGCAACATATAATCCATCAGAGAATATAATATTCTTTTCTAGAGCATGCTTCAGATTCTTTTGGTATCTAGAAATTCCTTTATTTAGCTTTTTCAACAAATAGAACTTTCTAGACATACAAGCAATATATGAGGAAAAAAATAAAACTCTTATAAGACAAAATGCTACAAATAGTAGTAGAACAGATTTCCTCTGAATATCATAGAGCTTGCAAAATACACAATTCTACACTTTGATAATCAAGATATAAAAGAGACTATCAGAAGTGATTATACCATACTTTTGGTAATCCTACAAAATGATAATCTATTTATAAAAATTAAGACTATCAGATACTACACAACAACTAAAACATGAAAAATCACATTTCTTGAACAATAGCAAACTTTTCAGAAAAGTTTGAATTATAAGCTCAAAACTTCACTAGAAACTATATTTAATAAGAAGTCTAATAAAAATAAATGAGAACTACAAGCAAACAAAATCTGAAAAGAATTTGAAGATCTAATTTGTAGTACAGCTTTTAACAAATTAGCAACAAAAAAACAAACTCAAATAAAAAGAGACAATACAAACATGGTCTAGAATTTATACAGTATAGAAAGGCTCTTTAATTGAAAATAGTTTTTAAGAAAGCAAAGGCATCCAAAGAAATAACAAAAGTATGAAATTTTAATATAGCTATTGAAAAACATAATACTATCTATAATCTACATTATCAGATAGAAAACTATTGCATTCAATTTAGCTTTTTCAATATTTACTGGATATTCTTGAAAAAAATATTCAAAATGTGATAGAAGGATTTAAGTTTATATATCAAAACTTAGAAGTCAAAAAAATAAGAGAAAAAATCAAATTAGCATTAGAACAAAGATGTGGTAATTTCAAATACAACTAAAAGAAAATAATAAGATCAATAACAAATAAAGAAAAAAGCAAAATAATATTTGATTGGATTAATATTAAACAAGATGGTAAGAACAAATGAAAAAGAAATTGAAAAAGAAATAAGACAATATCATTAAGAAGCCTTCAAAAATTGAGATACCAACTTTAATAATTTTATTAAAGAGTGAAAAAAAGAATATGATTCCACAGTATATCCAAGATATATAATATAATAATTTTCTAAGACCAATTATACATGAGGAATTGGAAGAAACACTTTACACACTTCTGAATAACAAAGCTTCAGGAAAATTTCAAATTAGTTATAAAATGCTAAAAAAATTGGGTCAAGAAGAAAAAGAATATCTATTGTTATGGGTCACGTAGGTGACGTGATTTACACGTAATGGTCTAGAATCCAAAAAACCTGAAAGTCTGACATGAAAGATTGAATGTTGCAAGGTAAGAAACTATAGATAAGGCTCAGGTACTGATAAGGGAACTATGTGTATCTGAAAAAGTATGGAAAG
>CAJVPT010002515.1:0-17474 GCA_910592055.1 Acaulospora colombiana
TACTTTAATGCTAGTTTTATTTCTTATATTTTTTCTTATTATTGAAATATCTTTTTTTATTAAATTTTTACTTTTGAATAATTTTGTTTAACTGTTATTATAAATCATATAATAATTAATAAAAAAAATTATTTAACAATAACAAACCTTTTTAATTTATTTATAAAAAATTTTTTTTAAAAAAATATAAGAAATAGAACAAATAATAAAATATAATATATATAAATTTTATAATTTTTAATTGTATGATTAAAAATTTAAAAATTAATAAAGTTGAAATTTCAAATAAGAGCATAATAAATAAACCCACTTTTAAAAGTAACTGTAAATAAAAATAAAAAATGTTTTATATTAATATTAATTTTTAAAAGAATAATTTAAATTGTTAGAATACAAGTTTTTAAAAAATATTAAATTTATTTATTTATTATTATTATTTTATCTTGTATACTTGTATATTTTAAAAAAAATTTAAAAAAAAATAACATTGTTTTTTGAATCTAATTTAAAATACGAACAATTATTTTTAAGAATGGACAAAATATTAAATACAATTTTTCAACTTTTACTTTTGGATATATATATAATGCAAATTTTAGGATCACAATTATAGAATCTAAAAATTCTTGCTTACCTTTGAAAATAATTGCCATATATTAAAAAGTTTATAAAATTTTTAATGATTGTATATATAAAGTGATATTAATATGCCATCAATAAAAATATATTAAAATTTTTTAGCTTTAAATTTTTAATATTTTAATACAATATATTAGATTATTAAAAATAATACTTATTGAGACAATTATATATATTATAAAATCAAATTTTAAAAACTTTAAATAATTGATAAGACCAATTAATAGTAAAATTATATATAATAAGATCAACAATTCTATCACATGTATAAAACAATACCTTGCATAACATAATTTTATATCAAGTTTTCATTCTAAATATTTATTTTCAAATTTAATAAATTTTCACTTTTCAATTTGCATTCAAGTTTTTTATTTGAAATAAGTTTAATTACAAAACTGAAAGTAAAGTTATTAAACCAACATTAAAGATGATTGGCTTTGCGTATTTTCAGCCAGTCTCTACATAATCTAAATACTTTTAAAGGAAACATTACATACCTAACATTTAATATATAATGCAAAAGGTGCTTGTTCCTAGACAGAAAAAAATAATGATAATATCACAAGTGTCAATGATATGAGTTAAGCATTATAACCACAGATTAATGAGCCTACCATTTGATTTTAGCATTTAAAATCCAGACATTCTTGACCTCTTCCTTGGTTTATGTTCCGTAACGTCATCTTCATTAATTCTTGCATTCTTGGAGGAACTCACAGACTCTCCAGATTCTAATACATCTGTGTGCCTAGAAGTTATCACGGGACTCACTGAGCTATCAAGCGAGGAAGACGGCGAATGAATCGGACTTCCTGCATCGTCAAAACCTTCGTCTTCATTAAATGAACCATTTTCTGATAAAACTGAATCTCTGATAACGGTCAGTGCAGATGACTGATGTTCATCATCTTCATCCTGATTCTGATTCTCGATATCGAATTCATCAATATTATAATGATACTTCCATTCAACGGGATCTTGACCTATTACCCAGTCGTCCAGCAATGATTGTGCGAATGATGTAAGCTTGAATGATAGAAGTTTTTCTAAGATAACCTTATTCTTGTAAATCGTTTTTGAATGTGCGCATTTTATTCCAATAGATTCAAGATTTGCTGCTTCAGGTGTCGATTTTGAGGTCGGGAGAAAATATGAGGACAAAGATACTTCGAAAGGTCGATTATTTTTTGATGCCAAAGCACATGAACTATAGCCGAGATCGTGCGCAAGTTCATCTATGGCAAGGTCTCGAAGTATTTCTATTTTATCGTCGACATCCGAAAAAAATATGCCATTTGAGAAGTCACTTTCGATTCTTTGTAGGTAATCATCATTAGCCCAAGTAACATTCAATACAGGCAATGGATAATGTTTTCTTAAGTTTCTCTTAATTTCTCCGACCAAATCGCCAACACCACTTAAAGGACTAGCATTTAAAGGAAATCCGTAAGAAAGTGGATAAATGGATATTGGATTGAATTTATCATAGAAGCTTGATATCTTCTCCAATACTATATCGACTTCAGCGCTACTCCAATCGATAATCTTTTCTGGATTTTCACTTTCAAGTACTTGAAATCTTCCGTGTGATGAGTTATTCATTGCATTCTTTAATATTTCATATCTGGTATACGAATTAAGCAGTTGATAAAACAAACAAAATTAAATTAAATGAGGTAATATTATAGAAATAATGCTAAAGGATACAGTGTTGTTAGTTGACCATTGTTGTTGATATTGCTGAGAACATTCCAGAAAATACCATCGAGGTTCCTATAGTGTGCCTTTATGTCTTCGTTTGTAATCCGCCATTTATATCCCTTGAAATCATATATTTGGATTTCGGGCTGTTGATTCTTTCTCGGCCTCCCACGTTTCCGAGTAATTTTCTTATGTGGTAGACTTCCTCTTTTCGCTCGCTGAACCTTAACATCTTTATTGGATGTAGGTTGGATGTTTTTCTTGAGTGGAATGTTTTCCGTATTTAACATATTCAATCTCTCCGATTGATACAAAGCAGAAAATAATTCGTGATTATGCTGACTGTTTATATTCGTCACAAATATTTGATCGCCATACTTTTGACGACGAAGGGTGACATTCCATGCACAAGGGCGAAATCTTTTAGGTCCAAATCCATTAGGATTTTCGAGTAGTTTCCCATCCTTGCAAAAAAAAATCATTGACAGTACATTTCCTAAAATGTCATAGACCACTGATTTATTTCCGCACCCGAAACCAGTAGATTGTGCATAATCCTTAAAATACGTCTCCACAGATTCCCAGGACAGAAAAGCTGAATATATTCCAAGGGCCTTGGAATTTGTGTCATTATAAAAAGGAAACCTAAATTCTCTGGCGGCATCTTCGCGAATAAACGAAAATAATTAAAGGTTGCATTAATTAAATGTTTAATTCTTTGTGCGAATACTCACAATTCCATATTCTGTCAAAAGGCCAAATGCGATGTCGCTTGAGTTGCATTTCAGGATTAATCCCTAAATCTTTATCTGCCAAGACTTGAAGTGCCATTACAGAGTCCGGCATCTTAATAATTTGCGTATCGTCAGTTTTGAACAATTTATCTTGCACCGGCAGAAAATCAGATTCACGGCTTAAGCAAAAATCCTGTGAGTATAAAGCTCCCGTGTGTGAAAGTTGTATGGCGCTGAAGCACATTACTGGATTTTCAATAACGTCACTTTCCCAATATTTGGCGTCATTTCTTAGCAAAAGAACACTCGCCAAAGGTGGTAATTTCAGAGGCTGCTTCTCCTCGGTCGATTGATACAGCCTCTGTTGATTGGCCAAAGTTGGTCTTAAATACTTTGAGCGACTGAAAGTCGGATGTTCATGGAACGATGGAATTGAAATAGGAAAATCGGTGGCTGATACTCGGTCAGATGCAGAGAATTGGAAAACATTTAACCTTGGCACATTTCTTGTCCATGTTAAAATGGCAGAATCTTTTTTTTTTTTAAAAAAAAAAAATAATAATAATAATAATTCTTTTTTTTTTTGATATTCCTTTTCTGCATCCTCATATGTAGGAAAAATTTGTGCGCATACTTACTCTTGCCGTCAACTATCGTACTTAATCCTGTAGGTTTATCGTTATGGTGAATCCACTTGAGTAGTGTTCTGTTAGGATAACGTTGATCTAGTAGCACGACACTATTTCGGGTCGCTAGGATAGATTGAAACGTGTTTATCGCAGGAACACGTTGGAACGCGAATATTTGATCTCCATCACTTGCGCTAAATAAATTAGTGGTTTTGTTGGAGACAGTGACCTACAAAAAGGAAGCTATATTAGAAAACAAAGAATAACAATAGGCATATTCATAATTTAAGCCGAATTTGAAAAGTACTCTAAAGTCGAGGAGATCCACGGTTTCCCGAGAAGCGACTAAAAGACAGCGAGGGTGAGCTGCAAACTCACAGGCCCTCCATAAATCCGGCAATTCCGCATAGTCCCAAGCTTGTGAACTCTTTATACTTTCTACCTCAAATTTATTCACATTTCTTCGATATATTTAGACAAACAAATGCATCGTTATATTTTAATGTACGAAAGATAAAGAATGGTCTAATGAGTTGCTTACGATAAAGGCTGTTGATTTCTTTCCGCTCTCCACAGGTGGACGCCTCCACCGGCATCCACAATAGCAGCTTCTCCGTACAACATTGGATTAAAGGCAACGTGCATTTGATCAAGAGTGGATCCTGACACTAGACCGGGCACAGCATCTAACGTCAGAGCTTTCAACCGCTTCTCCACAGAGTTGTCCGTTTCCACGTCAATATCAAGTATCTGAAAGAAAGTTGACCCGGTCATCGTGCGTACCGCCATTAAAGCTATGAGATTTGTTGCATGAAGAAACAACGACTTAATTCCAAGATGGAGGCTAATCAGGTAATGACAGGTAATATTTGAGTTTAAGAAACTTACGTGGTAAAGATATTGAATCAAGATGCGATGATGTGGTTATGGGTGATGACGTAGTTATCTGTCTAATAGGTGTTTTGAATTTTAGTTTCGAGATAGCTGACAAGTCTAATTGATATTGCCCGATGAAAATATCCTCATTGCCTTGTGGTTTTTCGTGATATTTCATTGACGTGAAACCTTTTACATGGATTTGAATGAGAACGAATGTTCAAACAATCTGGACGTAAAGATAGGTTACATACATAATTCTGATCCAGTTTGTCCCATTGGAAATGCTATAAACTTATTCGTCTGTCCAAGGTCTCCAAATGAGATAAGTTGCGCGCTCATATAAGGATCGTAATTTGTTTCCTTATTTGATTCTTCGACTAGAGTGTCCACGAGAAATTCACTTGGAATGTCAAATTCGGGATACCTTTCTTGCAGGTATTTAACCTGATAAACGATGATAAGTACATTGGTGTTTAGCCCTGTTGTAGGTAGCTAATAGATTGAAAATATACGCGTTTGTAAAAGAAAAAAATTATTCATGCTTTACCGATTGGAGGGCGTTGTGATTTTCGGAATCTTTTGTTGCATTGACCGTCGGATTATAGCGACGCGTATGCGGAAATACTTGCGTGAGTGAGGTGAGGTGATGAAGCTGTTTGTCTTTTTCGTAAAAATTTTTCAGAAACGAGAAGTGAAGCGACAATGGTAAAGCAAGAAGTGATGAGGAAACCTACGAGTCGGGTTGTTAGCGGAAGACCATTTGATCTTATGTTTTATTCCTTCCTCATACGACAGGCCACTCAAACGCCCAAAGTCTAGCTGTGTAGACAATAAAGATGTTTGGGGCCAAGTGAACAGAGAAGCGGATTGTGCATTCATTATAGAAAAGGAAGAAAAGAAAAGAAAAGAAAGAAAAAAAAAAAAAAAAAAAAAAAAAGCGTGTTTAATGAAATTTTTATGTAACATAACATTGATCGCGTAATGTCAATCACCGAACAAATATTGTGCTTGCCTAATTTGTACATTAATCAGTTGCACACGAATTTAGAAAACACGAAATAATTTTCTAAAATCATAAGATCAATTAAAGTTCAACATTAGAGTGACACCGACAAAATATTTGCTGCGGTTAAATTGTCATCCTTTCTTCTTTAATTATAATCAGAAATCAAACGCATCGTATAGAGCGAAAACTTTATTTAATAATTAATTCGGTCGGTGATGATAATTACAACATTAAATAACCCGCCCGACAATAACTAAACTCCCAATATACAGTATGTTTAACTTTTTTCAATAGAAATGTCTTCTGGATTTTGCAATTTTTCATAATGTTCATTTTGAGTTGTTGGATTAGTAGTGTCATTCTTTTCATTTGCTGGTTCATTCTTCTCTGATTCCGGTTCTTCGAAAGACACGCTTTTAGTCTTTTGAATTTTTTGTACCGTCTCCACCAATTTAGCCGCTCTCACCCATTTTCTACAACGAGTGTATTTTCTGAATCCACTTTTGGAAGAAGGACTCTTCCACCGATTATCATAGTACTCCCATCCTTCTTTGTCGACATCCCCATTAAAATCAATCGCCCACTCGGGATCGGTCCACTGCCACTCCATTGTCTTTTGGATGAGGGCATTGGGATCTTCGGTGGTTGGGATATAATTCGTGGTTGGTGGAGGTAGCTGAAATGAGTCTTTGTTATTTGTTGGCTCTTGGTATTCGTCGGACCTGTGAACGCGAATTAACGATTAATAGGAAGGAAAGTTTGTGAAAAGATATATTGGATAGGTTGGTTATTTACCATGCAGGTCGCTCGTTTGGAAACAAATTAGAAGTCCAATCCAATCCAAGCCACCAGCGTTGATTCTCATACAAGACAAACTTGAATATCAAATCTGTGGTGGTCTTAGTATTATCTTTAATGCTCGTCCTCTTCAATGCAAGCTTCTTTTGTTGATCCATCGCCCTTCGTATCAAATCTCCCACAGAAAATCTACCGCCCTGTCGTTTTAGTCCCCCGCCAGACATAAAACCAAGAATGAAACTAATTATCCCGCGGAACAATGGAGATTGCATGAGCACAGATCTGATCACCCTGAGCCATGGACTATTCCACACCAGGAAAGAAGTGACGGTGATTATGAAGATCCATGTCAACGGTATAAACCAGTTGATGAGTACCCAGAAAGGGAACAAGTATATCAAACCGAAAAACACCTTTTGGGTTTGTGCAGGATCTGACCAATCGATGTAGGAATTCAAGGAATTTAGGAAGGCGTGAAATGAAGAAAGTTTATCGGAAATTATGAGTATCTCGTGAACCGTTCGGTTTAGATCCGCCTGCGAAGTTGCTCGTGACGCAAAACTGGGTTTACCTGAAATGATAACAATAATATTTTTAGCAAGTCATATTTACAAATGGTAGGAGATTCTATGTTTATTTCTTTATTTTTATTATTATTATTTTTTTTTTTATTCTCTTCTATTTACCTAATCTCTCACTCTTCCCTTTCTCCACCCAACGCCAAACGATCAGGAGACAGAGGCTCAAGGGAATACCATAAATTATTATTTCTCTAGGATACAGGCACACAGTCCACCAGGAGGCAACCAGTAGACAAGATTCCGAGGGATTCCCTGTTGACCACGTCACTAGCGACAAAAAGTAAGAGAACAAATGCACTAATGGTGAGGTATAAGTCAGTACACGAGTAATGCTTGGCGGAGTCGACGATAAGAAGTCAACTGGGGAAGGTGGTTGTTGCGGGATGCTCACTGGAGAAGACATTATGGGGTCTCTAGAAGCTGTTGATTCAGGAGGAATATTCGCAAGGAAGAAAGCCTGTGAATCAAAAACGGGCGACATGAAAGCTTGAGAAAATCATATGCAAACGTGGATTTCATGATCCGTGTCAATCCCGTGATCCTGTACACGTGTCATCGGATCTTATTGTAACGCATGCTACCTACATAATCTACTTGATCTTTACATTTCGAGGAAGCCATTGTTCTCATGTCGATATTGGGAGTAACGGTAGGGGAAAAAAATCCAGAAAGGTAATTATCAAATCCGAGGGCCAGTTGCTGCAAGTGATCGACGATGGTTGCGTACGTACGTACGTAATTTGCGTGAAACTTTTTTTGTCATGCTGCGGTTAAAAAAATCTTTTATTCCAAGAATTTCATTCTTTGAAAAAAACATTGTTTTATTATGTTACACCTGTTACACCATTTATCATCAGATCAGGTGTCACAACGATAGATTATAAAGCAAAATTGTACGTACGAGCTGGCGATTCATTCGCGAAAAAAAATCCTTTTCCGGAAATTTATTGCTAGCACACGTCATTTGAGTTTCTTTGCAAAGAAGATCCATCGACGCTGTCGCTATTTGGTCTATGATAATTATGAAAAATCTTTTCTCATATTCGCTATTGGTGTGGTTCGTATTGGCCACGGCCACCGCTTTTGCGTCCGAAATACATCGCGAGGGGTATTGTGTAATGCGTGGGCAGTGTGGTTCAAAATCTATTTTCGGTAAACAGTTAAATTGTCCTTACAACGAACCTGCAGTCGAGGTAGCTTGTAATTTCTTGTCTGCTAAATTGCAAAAGTCTTCGAAATTATGCGCTGCCCTCTCCACAGGGAGAGCAATTTAACATAACATTCTTATTTTGTTACCATCTGTTTGGCAATCATAACAGCCTGATGAAGACCTAAGGTCAAAACTTGTCGAAGTTTGTGGAACCAAATTCGAGAACTCGAAAATATGTTGTGATGCAAGTCAACTTGAAGACCTGGATGCCAATATCAAACAAGTCGAGACGTTAGTTAGTTCATGCCCCGCTTGCTGGAAGAATTTTCTTTATTTTTTCTGCACCTTTACATGCTCGCCCGATCAATCAACGTTTGTAAATGTAACATCCATCGGCGTCTCCGGAGAAAACAAGAGCATCGTTACAAGCGTGGATTTCTTTGTTGGCGAAGATCAGGGGAGGGGTTTCTATGATTCTTGCAAAGACGTTAAATTTACAGCAACTAATGGCTATGTGATGGATTTTCTCGGCGGTGGTGCCAAAAACTATCATGACATGTTGGTCTACCTGGGAACCGAGAGATCAATGGGTTCACCTTTTCAGATTAATTTTCCGCTCGTCGATCCCTCTGATACCATGACCCTTTACAATGATCTGGCAAAACGGTGCAACGACACGGACGTCAGTTATCGGTGCTCATGCGTGGATTGCGAATCCGTGTGCCCCGTTCTCGATCCAACCCCGGATGAATATCCGTCGTGCCACGTGGGCCCACTGGATTGTTGGTCTTTTGGAATATTCACAATCTTTGGCATCCTCTTCATCATGATCGTGGTCGTCGGATCATGGTACAAGAAGTCGCAGAAACTAGACAATTCAGGATTTGAACGAGTTCCTCTTTCGGAAATTGAAGCGGAACAATTGAATCCGGGAAGCTCAAGACATTACTTCCTCAATGCCATCCTTCAGGAATACTTTTATCAACAAGGGTACATGTGTGCTAAATATCCCTGGCAAACCATATTTTTGGCTTTCCTTTTCGTGTCCTTGGCGTCCACGGGATGGTTATTCTTTGCGGTGGAAACCGATCCTGTCCGTCTCTGGGTCGCGCCAAATTCGGATTCCGCGATGCAAAAGGAATTCTTTGACGAAAACTTTGGCCCATTCTATAGGACTCAACAGATCTTTATCACCAATCGAAACTCATCGCAAAGTGTCGTGACCTACGAGAACCTCAAAAGCTTGTTCATATTAGAACAGCAAATTCGAAACCTTGAATCTTACCCTGATCACCTGTCCTTAAGAGATCTATGTTTCCATCCGAATGGTGACGCGTGCATAGTTCAATCGGTGGCCGGGTATTGGCAATCAGACATTGAAAAGCTTCGACCCGATACATGGCAAGACGAATTTCTGAGTTGCGCGAGTACCCCGTCGTACTGTTTACCAGATTTTCAACAGCCGTTGAAACCTGAAATGATTCTTGGCGGCTTCGAGGGTCAGGATTATCTATCGACCAAAGCATTTGTGCTCACTTTTGTTTTGAATAATTACGTGAACGATAAGAAGGTTGGTATGGCAGAAGAATGGGAGAAGTCACTAAGAGAATATTTAAGTGACGTTATTGAGGGGAAAAATGATGAAGTGAACGTGACGCAACTAAGAATTAGTTTTTCTACGGAGGTTAGTGTAATTTTTGGACGCGTAAATTTTCAAACTAGTTTGCCTCTTGACAAACCAATTAAATCAATTGAACTTTAATTTTTCAATGCTAATCGAATCGCCAGAGTTCCCTAGAGATTGAGCTCAACAAATCTACCAACACAGATGTCTTGACCATAATCGTGTCGTACATTGTCATGTTTCTCTACGCATCACTTGCCTTGGGTAATATGGCAACAACGTTTCCGCGCACCGTCATTGACTCCAAGTTCATGCTAGGAATTTGCGGAATAGCTATTGTGTTGGCATCGGTTTCAACCTCTGTAGGGATATTCTCGTTCCTAAGAATAAAGGTCACCCTGATTATCGCGGAAGTTATACCCTTTCTGGTGCTTGCAGTGGGAGTCGATAACATATTTATCCTTAACCACGAGTTCGAGAGGTTGACACTAAAATCGCTCGGTAGGGAGTCGGTGGAAGAACGCGTTGCAAAGACCCTCGGGCGCATGGGACCCAGCATTCTCTTGAGTGCATTAAGTGAAACCATCGCGTTTGGTTTGGGCGGCATAGTCACCATGCCTGCTGTAAGGAATTTCGCCCTTTACGCGGCCCTCGCGGTTTGGGTAGACTTTTCCTTGCAAGTTACGGTATTCGTAGCATTCTTGTCTTTGGATGCCAAAAGGCAAGAAGAGGACAGATTGGATTGTTTCCCCTGCGTCAGCATCGAAGGGGCACCAGGTCGGATAGATAGGGAGGGCAGATTGCAAAAGTGGATGAGAAAATATTACGCTCCGGTAATATTAAATCGCAAAGTCAAGGTTTTCATAATTTCGTGCTTTATTGGACTCTTCATGGCCGGATTAAGTTTGGTGACACACGTGGAGTTGGGGTTAGGCAAGTCGCATTAATATTTTTGACTTTATTCCTTTATTTTTTATTCAAATAAAAACGAACGTACGATTTTGAAATTCAAAGGTATCAATCATAATGGCTAACACCGGAATGCCAA
This sequence comes from Acaulospora colombiana, assembly GCA_910592055.1. Classification (NCBI taxonomy): domain Eukaryota; kingdom Fungi; phylum Glomeromycota; class Glomeromycetes; order Diversisporales; family Acaulosporaceae; genus Acaulospora; species Acaulospora colombiana. The sequence continues at coordinate 10,793 of CAJVPT010002515.1, forward strand.
ATATTTAATTTAGACCAGCGAATTGCGCTCCCGAGCGACTCTTACCTTGTGGATTATTTCGATGATCTAGATGATTACTTCCGCGTCGGCCCGCCAGTATACTTTGTTGCCAGGAACGTGAATACCTCAGAGATTCGAGGGCAGCAGGCTCTGTGCGGAAGGTTCAGTACATGCTCTCAGCTGTCATTGGCCAACATACTGGAGCAAGAACGGAAGCGCCCCAAGGTCTCATATATTGCGGAGCCAACTGCAGTGTGGATAGATGATTTCTTATATTGGTTAAACCCCTCACTCGACATGTGCTGTAGGATAAAGAGAGATTCGAATCCAACCGAGTTGTGTGACATTGATGATAACGATTGCGATGTATGTTTCCAGGACCGCGAACCAAAGTGGAACATAACGATGGAAGGATTTCCAGAAGGAGACGAATTCTCACGATACCTAAACTTATGGATCAATTCAGCGCCCGATGAATTTTGTCCATTGGCAGGAAAAGCGGCGTATGGCAATGCGATACGTTTTTCGGAAGACAACAAGACTATTGCAGCCAGTCATTTCAGGACATTTCATACATCGCTGAAAAGTCAAAGGGATTACATATCAGCATATCATTCAGCACGACGCATCAGCGACCTGATTCAAGAAAAAAATCCTGGAGTAGAAGTGTTCCCGTACTCAGTATTTTATATATTTTTTGACCAATACGAGCACATCATTCGACTGGCCGCAGAAATACTTCTGCTTGCATTCGCGTCCATTTGGACAGTCACCGCATTTCTCTTGGGAAGTGTGTGGACAGGATTCATTGTAGTGTGTCATGTTGTAATGATAGTCGTAGATGTGCTGGGCGTTATGGCGTTATGGAATGTTTCCCTCAACGCAGTAAGTCTGGTGAATCTTGTGATATGTGTAGGCATAGGAGTAGAATTTTGTGTGCACATAGTAAGGGCATTTATAGTCGGCGGAGAAGGGGTAGATAGGGAAGAGAGAGCGTATAGAGCAATAGTCGATGTTGGTAGTTCGGTGTTCGCCGGAATTACGATGACAAAGTTTTTTGGCATACTGGTTTTGGCGTTTACACGGAGTAAGATATTCGAAGTATATTATTTCAGAATGTATGTGGCCATAGTGGTGGTCGGAGCCTTACATGGGCTTGTGTTGCTGCCGGTGGTGTTGAGTTTGATTGGAGGCAAGGGAATGGGAAGCGGGGAAGATTTTAATGATATATTTGATGACGAAGAAATGTTTGGCGGGAGGCCAATTAGAAGGTCAGACAACAGGATGCTGATTGATGATGGTGGAATTGAAAGCGGGGAAAGTGATGCCGAAGAGATTTGAGTGTTGAACAAAGACAACGAATTCAAGAATGGTGGTATACAAGCTCCACGGGTCGTCCCTGGAATTGCAATTCATTCCCCCCCCCCCGAAGTTACTTTATGGTATCACATGTATAGTATTTCTTGTAGGAATTTATGTATATTAGTAAATAAGCTTGATCTGTTGTTACTCGAGTAGCAAGAATGATCTGAGAGGGATTATTCTTGAAAAAATTGTTTGCGGTGATCATAAAATACTATGATTAAAGAGAATGCAAGAATTTTATTTATGACCAAACCATCCGAATTAAAATATTCAAAACGTTTATACACTACGGCCGATAATTGGGCCGACTACATATCGGATCCCTGTCTTCATTAACACCTCGCAGTCTTGTATGCGCAAATCTATTCTTCTTTTGTCTTAGCAGATTTACAAATTTTAATTTGAATAATGCTGCTTCGGAGGTTTTTCGTTTTTTAATATTAGTATCGTGCCCTCGCTGAAGCATTCAAAAAGAAACAAAATGGGTGTTGCCAAAATCTGTTGTTCATATAATTAAAGTATGCTTATGGTGATTTTTATTTGTTCCTAACCGGTGGCATGACAACTCAAAAATCTGGTGATCATCGAACGTTAGCTCCCAAAATGAATCCTCTGTTTGACACAAAATTCCACGGGAATCCTATTTAAAATTAGCGGAAAACGCAGTTTTCTATTTAAATAATTATCTAAAATAACACATATATAATGCGGTCTACCCTTCCCAAAGTAACTCACGAAATTTACATATGAATTAAATATTAATGATATAAAATGTGTTCATAAACTAATAATGATACAAAATAACAATAGAGGTTTCTTTTATTGATTGTTTTCATGAATATGGATCAAACATTGTTAGATCGGCTTGGGGTTTTTTATGACTTCCAGAATTATTGTTTATAGGCATATTGGACCTCGTATTTGGTTGCAATATACTGCTGTGATTTAGGCTTGGTGTAATTTGTGGTTGTTGACTTGCGCTGTTGAAATTCATGGTTGTCATTGGATTTACGTGATTGTTAAAATTCGTCATTTTCGGTTGAGGTGGCATATAATTAAGAGTTTGGACGGAAGTGTGTAAATTATTAAATGCTCCCATGGGAATCGACGACTGCGAAGTTGTCGACATGCTATTCGTTAACCCAAAAGTACCGCTTTGTGCAAATGAATGAGGTCTGTTAGATGCAGTCGGAGATGGTATCGAATTGAACAGATCCTGGGGAATTGTAGAGGATCTGGCGGTTACTTGTGATCCTGTAAATTGATTCATGTTCTTGGGTGGCGGAAGTGATGGAATACTGTTTTTGGGTTGCGAATTGAGGATCGTCGAACTTCGGTTGAATAACTGTCCATCGCTGATTGCCGGTTGCGGTGATGAGGTAATGTTACTGAAAGGTTGAACCGGTGAGTTACTTTTATTATTAGAAAAGGAGTTTAGCGACAGGCTCAATGAATTCCGTTGAGGCGTCATTGGCGGAGTGGCTCCTCGAGAATTTGTGAAGGAATTTTCGTGAGGGGCATCAAACAGATCATCAACTTCCACGGAATCCTTTTTTCCATTCGCATGATAACCAGTATTATTCATACTCCCCTTGGAGACGCCAACAAGTTTTTCAAAATCAACTTGGGAACCAGGGCCGTCCCCGTTTTTCTCTGGTTGCAGATTGGTTGATTAGCATTATTAAACCTTGTGGGAAAAAAAATGTTACCGTAAAAAACCAAGAGTACCATTTCCTCCCTCCAGATGTTTCGTAACATTTTCATCAATGGTTTTGATATCCCTAAGCTGTTTAGAATGTTCTTCTTCGACTTTCATGGACATTTGTTTGATAGCTTGCATAAATTTTTGAAACTAAATTTGATCATTAACGTATTAGTTCTTATTTTTCACATTGAAAAGGTGAAAAGAGGAACGATAATTGAATACCTGATCCATATTCAAAGTTGGTACTACCGACATTTTCCATAATTGAGGCAAAATCTCGGTTGCTATAACATCTTTTTCGACATTCTTACCCATCTCGTCGTATACAGAAAGCGCAGTTATCTGCATGAAAACCTGTTTAGTTCGATCCGTGCAAGCAAAAGATCTTCATAGAATAAGGATGATACACTACCATTACAGAAGGCTCCTTTGTTTTGATTCCTTTTAATAGAGGTATTAGTTTTTCGGTCATTGTAAACTATTTCGAGTAGTTTCGGTTTAGTTATTTATTTACGAAAGAGACTTCACAAATCAACAAATTATCTAGTTAATAAACCCACATTATCCAAAGACTTGACCAAAGAGTGAAGGCAAACCAAGGTGGTAACCTTGACGGACAAAATTGTCGTATGAACAAATAAATTCTAGAGAACAGCGTGAAAACAAAAATAAAGACCAACACGATAAGTAATCAAGTCATCTGAATACGTTTATATTAAATCGCAATTGCATACTTGTATCCTTGGGAACAAGGAGGATTTGATCGTGAGTAGGTCCAAGTTGTCTATTATCGTGGGGATGACTCTGAGAACTTTATCCTGTATGGCAGGTGACTTGGTTTCCAGGGCATTGTAAATCAAGGGCATCACATCTAATATATGAAGTAGATAATTGAAATGGCATTAATTAACTATCAAAAATCCAATCAGACCACCCAAATTCCTAACCTTCTTTGAATGACGATAAAGAAGTTTTCTGCTTAAATAACTCAATTTTATCTAGGCACGCAATCATGTTTTGCATGGGCTCGGGAATCGCGAAGACCGGCTTTAAAGGAATGAGAACCTTTTCGGTAAAATCAAGTGGTGACAACTTTTGTGCGATAAAAAATATATTTGGAAGGGTATATGGTAATAGGCTATGATCCTTAATCTCCTGAAGAAGGCACGGCAATATCTTATGGATGGTTATCAATTAATCAAATTTTAGTAATTATTGTTTATTTGATTTCGTGCTCATCAAAATTCCACATAATTGTCACCTTGCGCAGTAAAACTCTTTCTGGAAATTGAGGCAGAATCCGGATCAAACCTTTCATAAAATTAGCCTTGTCGTCCTTTGACTTTTCTGGAAAACTCTCAAAGAATTTGACAGTTGAGACCAAGATGTTATCAAAATATTTGCTTGTCTGAAATTCTGTGGCAGTCATCCTCTGCGAAGGATAACGAGTGATAAGATGAAACATGACCTCTGCAATAAAGTTACATCAGATATGGTAAATTATGGTATTGCTAAACTCGCCAAGAATAATTCTCAATATTTACCATGAAGATGATAAGGAAGATGGTCATACTTTATTGATGACAAATTCTCTATATTCCTACGATAATTATGAATGCTATTGTGGTTTTCCATTGGAGGTTTTCCTTGACTGTGTACTGTGTAAATGAGGCATCCGAGGGCAAACATGTCGTTTGCGACCTCTAAAGTCTCGTCCAGAACATATTCTGGTGCTATAGTGCCAAGAATTAGTTGATCGATATCGGTGGAGATGTACGCTTCACAGTTTCACTCCGTGACAACACTTACCCATATAATCATAGTTTTTCTGTGCATAACAAGGTATCCGAGCATCGTAATCGGGATATTCGTATGGAACAGGAGCATCCGGATTGATAAAGTTGCTGAACCCAAAACTGAATTCAAAGAAAATATTAGTATTTCCAAAGTAGAATGCATTAATTACAATTCATAAAGTTGGGTGAGATCGGTTACCCTCCAATTTTCCAGTCTCCCTAAATACAAACGAATTCAACTTCAGCAACCATATTATCTGTCCGGCAGTATACAACCGAAAACCTCATACCTTAATATTCACAAATATCGCCTCCGGGACTAAATTAGAATGAACAGTCTTAGCGTCGTTATGGCAAAATTGTAAACCTTTTCCAATTTGTAACAGCCCTTTTTGGATCTATAATATATATATATATTTCTATGATCAGCATTCGGTGAATACTATATCTTTCCTTCGGGGTTCCCTTGTAACCAACCTCTAATTCATCCATCTCGAAATTCTTGATATCATCGGGAACTGGAGACAGATTGTCGCAATTGCCAAGTAAATTGGAGAGGGATGCTAATATTGGCTCTGTAGCAAATGTAATGACAGTTCTAGACTCTTCCACTGCCTCGACCACCTCTAGAAGTGATGGATGTCGAAGCCTTGATAGTTGAGTGGCCTAAGTAAAACAAATGAATGTCCTTTAATGAAAAAACTTTTCGAAATGATATCCCAAATAAGAAGACTATGATATAATGATTACCTCTCTCTTTAAAATTTGATATACTTTCTCATTCTCTTTCCTTTCGTAACCCTTTCGCAAAGTGTTTTCCATAAATTTTTTCTCGAACATCTAAAACGGATAAACATAATGAATCGAATTTACTATTAACTGAAAAGAATTAATATGTATGCATGTTCAGGATGATTTGATGGATATGTTGATTCAAATAATTACTCACAAATATGGCAACCTTTTGACTTGTGGTCTTTTTCGTTCCTATTTAAAGCGGATCAATCGTTAAAGGCACTACTCTTTTGCAATCAGCAAGGACGTCTTTTTTTTACCTGCATAGATTTTCCATAATCCAGCGCTAGCGACTTGTTCGCCGATATCATACTGACGGAGAACTGATGTTCCCGCTACATATGAAACGACTGTTCAAATTGAATAAATAGAAATATAAGTCCCTGCAAAAGGTTCGGTGAATCACTAAGGACAAAAACCCATGCCTTGTTGAAACATTTTTTAAGAATCTACACCTTCAAATTATCGAGTCACTAATATAAGCCAACAAAGTACTCGTTTTATTCCCAATTAAGGTTGAAAAATCATTGAATTTTGTAATAATGTAAAGTGAAATCACGACAGAATAAAGTGACTGAACTTCTAATAGGAAAAAAAAACAATGAAAAATCTGCCCTTTTATACTGGCGTCGATCAAATAGAATTGTGCCTCAAGCTTTTTAAATGCTATACATTAGTTTATAAATAGATATCATTATCGAAAATTATTTACAGTATATAAAAAAAATCCTCATATTTAATTTTCATAAAGAAAAAGCTTAAAGTTGAAAAATTAATATTTAATATATTTATCTTTAATCTTAATAATTTCTTTGATATAAAGTCTATAGTACAACTTTAATTAAATCTTGTTTTAATTTGAATAATAAATTTCTTTTTCTAATTTGATGATCAAGGCGATTTTATAGATGCTCAATTAGATTCAAAATATTATGTCTAATAATAAGTTTCTAAAGAGGAAGATAAAAATAAAAATCAAATATTACTAGATAACATTAAAATTTTTAAATTAATAATTATA